>CAUZXS010002817.1:0-56683 GCA_963585895.1 Sepioteuthis lessoniana
CGTGATTTGCAATGTAATTTGACCAAAAGCTTTTACTTTATAAAGATTTATCTGTTAATTTGTTAGTACAAATGATTAGTGTTTCATGATAGTTAACGTAGTTTTTCTACTATGAATTTCCATGCTTTTCAGAAGTTTTTGATATTAACGTATATAACGTGTGCACATATATATGTTTAGGACAAAAAGTATATGTGCAATGATATTTAACTAATTTTATATGCCCGTTTATACCTTTCAATTTAAGCAAAAAGAGGTATTATGATAAAGCTAAAATGCCTACTTTTTAATAATGTTTTACTTCGTTTAGCTAATACAATCATCAGCATTTTATCCGTGGCTTTAGTTAGGTTAACCGTAAATATCGTAAGGTCATGCACATGTTTGCAACAAGATCGAGATTTGCAATGTAATTTTACTAAAAACGTTTACTTTATCTGTTAGTTTTATTGTACAAATGATTAGTTTTTCCCGATAGTTCACGTAGGTTTTCTACTATGAATAACCACTTTTTTCAGGAGTTTTTCTTTCTATTAACGAATGTTTTGGACATATGTATATTTGCAATGTTATTTAACTAATTTTACATAACCGTTCATTCATTTGACTTTTAAATAAAGACGTATTTAGATAAGGCTAAAATGCCTACCGCTTTATACCTTTGAATTTTAACTAAATGCCTACTTTTTAACAATGTTTTACTTCGTTTAGCTTATCTCATCATAAGCATTTTATCCGTTGCTTCAGTTATGTTAACCGTAAAAATCGTAAGCTCAAGCAGACGTTTACAAGAAGAACGTGATTTGCAATGTAATTTGACCAAAAGCTTTTACTTTATAAAGATTTATCTGTTAGTTTGTTAGTACAAATGATTAGTGTTTCATGATAGTTAACGTAGTTTTTCTACTATGAATTTCCATGCTTTTCAGAAGTTTTTGATATTAACGTATATAACGTGTGCACATATATATGTTTAGGACAAAAAGTATATGTGCAATGATATTTAACTAATTTTATATGCCCGTTTATACCTTTCAATTTAAGCAAAAAGAGGTATTATGATAAAGCTAAAATGCCTACTTTTTAATAATGTTTTACTTCGTTTAGCTAATACAATCATCAGCATTTTATCCGTGGCTTTAGTTAGGTTAACCGTAAATATCGTAAGGTCATGCACATGTTTGCAACAAGATCGAGATTTGCAATGTAATTTTACTAAAAACGTTTACTTTATCTGTTAGTTTTATAGTACAAATGATTAGTTTTTCCCGATAGTTCACGTAGGTTTTCTACTATGAATATCCACTTTTTTCAGGAGTTTTTCTTTCTATTAACGAATGTTTTGGACATATGTATATTTGCAATGTTATTTAACTAATTTTACATAACCGTTCATTCATTTGACTTTTAAATAAAGACGTATTTAGATAAGGCTAAAATGCCTACCGCTTTATACCTTTGAATTTTAACTAAAAGATGTATTATGATGAAGCCTAAATACCTACTTTTTAACAATGTTTTACTTCGTTTAGCTAATATTATCATAAGCATTTTATCCGTTGCTTCAGTTATGTTAACCGTAAAATCGTAAGCTCATGCAGACGTTTACAAAAAGAACGTGATTTGCAATGTAATTTGACCAAAAGCTTAAATTTATAAAGATTTATCTGTTAGTTTGTTAGTATAAATGATTAGTGTTTCATGATAGTTAACGTAGATTTTTTTACTATGAATTTCCATGCTTTTCCGAAGTTTTTTTTTATATTAACGTATATAACGTGTGCACATATATATGTTTAGGACAAAAAGTATATGTGCAATGATATTTAACTAATTTTACATACCCGTTCATTCCTTTGAATTTTTACAAAAAGACGTATAACGCTAAAATGCCTACCGCTTTATACCTTTGAGATTTAACTAAAAGATGTATTATGTTGGGGCCTAAATGGCTACTTTTTAACAATGTTTTACTTCGTTTAGCTTATCTCATCATAAGCATTTTATCCGTTGCTTCAGTTATGTTAACCGTAAAAATCGTAAGCTCAAGCAGACGTTTACAAGAAGAACGTGATTTGCAATGTAATTTGACCAAAAGCTTTTACTTTATAAAGATTTATCTGTTAGTTTGTTAGTACAAATGATTAGTGTTTCATGATAGTTAACGTAGTTTTTCTACTATGAATTTCCATGCTTTTCAGAAGTTTTTGATATTAACGTATATAACGTGTGCACATATATATGTTTAGGACAAAAAGTATATGTGCAATGATATTTAACTAATTTTATATGCCCGTTTATACCTTTCAATTTAAGCAAAAAGAGGTATTATGATAAAGCTAAAATGCCTACTTTTTAATAATGTTTTACTTCGTTTAGCTAATACAATCATCAGCATTTTATCCGTGGCTTTAGTTAGGTTAACCGTAAATATCGTAAGGTCATGCACATGTTTGCAACAAGATCGAGATTTGCAATGTAATTTTACTAAAAACGTTTACTTTATCTGTTAGTTTTATAGTACAAATGATTAGTTTTTCCCGATAGTTCACGTAGGTTTTCTACTATGAATATCCACTTTTTTCAGGAGTTTTTCTTTCTATTAACGAATGTTTTGGACATATGTATATTTGCAATGTTATTTAACTAATTTTACATAACCGTTCATTCATTTGACTTTTAAATAAAGACGTATTTAGATAAGGCTAAAATGCCTACCGCTTTATACCTTTGAATTTTAACTAAAAGATGTATTATGATGAAGCCTAAATACCTACTTTTTAACAATGTTTTACTTCGTTTAGCTAATATTATCATAAGCATTTTATCCGTTGCTTCAGTTATGTTAACCGTAAAATCGTAAGCTCATGCAGACGTTTACAAAAAGAACGTGATTTGCAATGTAATTTGACCAAAAGCTTAAATTTATAAAGATTTATCTGTTAGTTTGTTAGTATAAATGATTAGTGTTTCATGATAGTTAACGTAGATTTTTTTACTATGAATTTCCATGCTTTTCCGAAGTTTTTTTTTATATTAACTTATATAACGTGTGCACATATATATGTTTAGGACAAAAAGTATATGTGCAATGATATTTAACTAATTTTACATACCCGTTCATTCCTTTGAATTTTTACTAAAAGACGTATAACGCTAAAATGCCTACCGCTTTATACCTTTGAATTTTAACTAAATGCCTACTTTTTAACAATGTTTTACTTCGTTTAGCTTATCTCATCATAAGCATTTTATCCGTTGCTTCAGTTATGTTAACCGTAAAAATCGTAAGCTCAAGCAGACGTTTACAAGAAGAACGTGATTTGCAATGTAATTTGACCAAAAGCTTTTACTTTATAAAGATTTATCTGTTAGTTTGTTAGTACAAATGATTAGTGTTTCATGATAGTTAACGTAGTTTTTCTACTATGAATTTCCATGCTTTTCCGAAGTTTTTTTTTGTATTAACGTATATAACGTGTGCACATATATATGTTTAGGACAAAAAGTATATGTGCAATGATATTTAACTAATTTTATATGCCCGTTTATACCTTTCAATTTAAGCAAAAAGAGGTATTATGATAAAGCTAAAATGCCTACTTTTTAATAATGTTTTACTTCGTTTAGCTAATACAATCATCAGCATTTTATCCGTGGCTTTAGTTAGGTTAACCGTAAATATCGTAAGGTCATGCACATGTTTGCAACAAGATCGAGATTTGCAATGTAATTTTACTAAAAACGTTTACTTTATCTGTTAGTTTTATAGTACAAATGATTAGTTTTTCCCGATAGTTCACGTAGGTTTTCTACTATGAATATCCACTTTTTTCAGGAGTTTTTCTTTCTATTAACGAATGTTTTGGACATATGTATATTTGCAATGTTATTTAACTAATTTTACATAACCGTTCATTCATTTGACTTTTAAATAAAGACGTATTTAGATAAGGCTAAAATGCCTACCGCTTTATACCTTTGAATTTTAACTAAAAGATGTATTATGATGAAGCCTAAATACCTACTTTTTAACAATGTTTTACTTCGTTTAGCTAATATTATCATAAGCATTTTATCCGTTGCTTCAGTTATGTTAACCGTAAAATCGTAAGCTCATGCAGACGTTTACAAAAAGAACGTGATTTGCAATGTAATTTGACCAAAAGCTTAAATTTATAAAGATTTATCTGTTAGTTTGTTAGTATAAATGATTAGTGTTTCATGATAGTTAACGTAGATTTTTTTACTATGAATTTCCATGCTTTTCCGAAGTTTTTTTTTATATTAACGTATATAACGTGTGCACATATATATGTTTAGGACAAAAAGTATATGTGCAATGATATTTAACTAATTTTACATACCCGTTCATTCCTTTGAATTTTTACTAAAAGACGTATAACGCTAAAATGCCTACCGCTTTATACCTTTGAATTTTAACTAAATGCCTACTTTTTAACAATGTTTTACTTCGTTTAGCTTATCTCATCATAAGCATTTTATCCGTTGCTTCAGTTATGTTAACCGTAAAAATCGTAAGCTCAAGCAGACGTTTACAAGAAGAACGTGATTTGCAATGTAATTTGACCAAAAGCTTTTACTTTATAAAGATTTATCTGTTAGTTTGTTAGTACAAATGATTAGTGTTTCATGATAGTTAACGTAGTTTTTCTACTATGAATTTCCATGCTTTTCAGAAGTTTTTGATATTAACGTATATAACGTGTGCACATATATATGTTTAGGACAAAAAGTATATGTGCAATGATATTTAACTAATTTTATATGCCCGTTTATACCTTTCAATTTAAGCAAAAAGAGGTATTATGATAAAGCTAAAATGCCTACTTTTTAATAATGTTTTACTTCGTTTAGCTAATACAATCATCAGCATTTTATCCGTGGCTTTAGTTAGGTTAACCGTAAATATCGTAAGGTCATGCACATGTTTGCAACAAGATCGAGATTTGCAATGTAATTTTACTAAAAACGTTTACTTTATCTGTTAGTTTTATAGTACAAATGATTAGTTTTTCCCGATAGTTCACGTAGGTTTTCTACTATGAATATCCACTTTTTTCAGGAGTTTTTCTTTCTATTAACGAATGTTTTGGACATATGTATATTTGCAATGTTATTTAACTAATTTTACATAACCGTTCATTCATTTGACTTTTAAATAAAGACGTATTTAGATAAGGCTAAAATGCCTACCGCTTTATACCTTTGAATTTTAACTAAAAGATGTATTATGATGAAGCCTAAATACCTACTTTTTAACAATGTTTTACTTCGTTTAGCTAATATTATCATAAGCATTTTATCCGTTGCTTCAGTTATGTTAACCGTAAAATCGTAAGCTCATGCAGACGTTTACAAAAAGAACGTGATTTGCAATGTAATTTGACCAAAAGCTTAAATTTATAAAGATTTATCTGTTAGTTTGTTAGTATAAATGATTAGTGTTTCATGATAGTTAACGTAGATTTTTTTACTATGAATTTCCATGCTTTTCCGAAGTTTTTTTTTATATTAACTTATATAACGTGTGCACATATATATGTTTAGGACAAAAAGTATATGTGCAATGATATTTAACTAATTTTACATACCCGTTCATTCCTTTGAATTTTTACTAAAAGACGTATAACGCTAAAATGCCTACCGCTTTATACCTTTGAATTTTAACTAAATGCCTACTTTTTAACAATGTTTTACTTCGTTTAGCTTATCTCATCATAAGCATTTTATCCGTTGCTTCAGTTATGTTAACCGTAAAAATCGTAAGCTCAAGCAGACGTTTACAAGAAGAACGTGATTTGCAATGTAATTTGACCAAAAGCTTTTACTTTATAAAGATTTATCTGTTAGTTTGTTAGTACAAATGATTAGTGTTTCATGATAGTTAACGTAGTTTTTCTACTATGAATTTCCATGCTTTTCCGAAGTTTTTTTTTGTATTAACGTATATAACGTGTGCACATATATATGTTTAGGACAAAAAGTATATGTGCAATGATATTTAACTAATTTTATATGCCCGTTTATACCTTTCAATTTAAGCAAAAAGAGGTATTATGATAAAGCTAAAATGCCTACTTTTTAATAATGTTTTACTTCGTTTAGCTAATACAATCATCAGCATTTTATCCGTGGCTTTAGTTAGGTTAACCGTAAATATCGTAAGGTCATGCACATGTTTGCAACAAGATCGAGATTTGCAATGTAATTTTACTAAAAACGTTTACTTTATCTGTTAGTTTTATAGTACAAATGATTAGTTTTTCCCGATAGTTCACGTAGGTTTTCTACTATGAATATCCACTTTTTTCAGGAGTTTTTCTTTCTATTAACGAATGTTTTGGACATATGTATATTTGCAATGTTATTTAACTAATTTTACATAACCGTTCATTCATTTGACTTTTAAATAAAGACGTATTTAGATAAGGCTAAAATGCCTACCGCTTTATACCTTTGAATTTTAACTAAAAGATGTATTATGATGAAGCCTAAATACCTACTTTTTAACAATGTTTTACTTCGTTTAGCTAATATTATCATAAGCATTTTATCCGTTGCTTCAGTTATGTTAACCGTAAAATCGTAAGCTCATGCAGACGTTTACAAAAAGAACGTGATTTGCAATGTAATTTGACCAAAAGCTTAAATTTATAAAGATTTATCTGTTAGTTTGTTAGTATAAATGATTAGTGTTTCATGATAGTTAACGTAGATTTTTTTACTATGAATTTCCATGCTTTTCCGAAGTTTTTTTTTATATTAACGTATATAACGTGTGCACATATATATGTTTAGGACAAAAAGTATATGTGCAATGATATTTAACTAATTTTACATACCCGTTCATTCCTTTGAATTTTTACTAAAAGACGTATAACGCTAAAATGCCTACCGCTTTATACCTTTGAATTTTAACTAAATGCCTACTTTTTAACAATGTTTTACTTCGTTTAGCTTATCTCATCATAAGCATTTTATCCGTTGCTTCAGTTATGTTAACCGTAAAAATCGTAAGCTCAAGCAGACGTTTACAAGAAGAACGTGATTTGCAATGTAATTTGACCAAAAGCTTTTACTTTATAAAGATTTATCTGTTAGTTTGTTAGTACAAATGATTAGTGTTTCATGATAGTTAACGTAGTTTTTCTACTATGAATTTCCATGCTTTTCAGAAGTTTTTGATATTAACGTATATAACGTGTGCACATATATATGTTTAGGACAAAAAGTATATGTGCAATGATATTTAACTAATTTTATATGCCCGTTTATACCTTTCAATTTAAGCAAAAAGAGGTATTATGATAAAGCTAAAATGCCTACTTTTTAATAATGTTTTACTTCGTTTAGCTAATACAATCATCAGCATTTTATCCGTGGCTTTAGTTAGGTTAACCGTAAATATCGTAAGGTCATGCACATGTTTGCAACAAGATCGAGATTTGCAATGTAATTTTACTAAAAACGTTTACTTTATCTGTTAGTTTTATAGTACAAATGATTAGTTTTTCCCGATAGTTCACGTAGGTTTTCTACTATGAATATCCACTTTTTTCAGGAGTTTTTCTTTCTATTAACGAATGTTTTGGACATATGTATATTTGCAATGTTATTTAACTAATTTTACATAACCGTTCATTCATTTGACTTTTAAATAAAGACGTATTTAGATAAGGCTAAAATGCCTACCGCTTTATACCTTTGAATTTTAACTAAAAGATGTATTATGATGAAGCCTAAATACCTACTTTTTAACAATTGTCTTACTTCGTTTAGCTAATATTATCATAAGCATTTTATCCGTTGCTTCAGTTATGTTAACCGTAAAATCGTAAGCTCATGCAGACGTTTACAAAAAGAACGTGATTTGCAATGTAATTTGACCAAAAGCTTAAATTTATAAAGATTTATCTGTTAGTTTGTTAGTATAAATGATTAGTGTTTCATGATAGTTAACGTAGATTTTTTTACTATGAATTTCCATGCTTTTCCGAAGTTTTTTTTTATATTAACGTATATAACGTGTGCACATATATATGTTTAGGACAAAAAGTATATGTGCAATGATATTTAACTAATTTTACATACCCGTTCATTCCTTTGAATTTTTACTAAAAGACGTATAACGCTAAAATGCCTACCGCTTTATACGTTTGAATTTTAACTAAATGCCTACTTTTTAACAATGTTTTACTTCGTTTAGCTTATCTCATCATAAGCATTTTATCCGTTGCTTCAGTTATGTTAACCGTAAAAATCGTAAGCTCAAGCAGACGTTTACAAGAAGAACGTGATTTGCAATGTAATTTGACCAAAAGCTTTTACTTTATAAAGATTTATCTGTTAGTTTGTTAGTACAAATGATTAGTGTTTCATGATAGTTAACGTAGTTTTTCTACTATGAATTTCCATGCTTTTCAGAAGTTTTTGATATTAACGTATATAACGTGTGCACATATATATGTTTAGGACAAAAAGTATATGTGCAATGATATTTAACTAATTTTATATGCCCGTTTATACCTTTCAATTTAAGCAAAAAGAGGTATTATGATAAAGCTAAAATGCCTACTTTTTAATAATGTTTTACTTCGTTTAGCTAATACAATCATCAGCATTTTATCCGTGGCTTTAGTTAGGTTAACCGTAAATATCGTAAGGTCATGCACATGTTTGCAACAAGATCGAGATTTGCAATGTAATTTTACTAAAAACGTTTACTTTATCTGTTAGTTTTATAGTACAAATGATTAGTTTTTCCCGATAGTTCACGTAGGTTTTCTACTATGAATATCCACTTTTTTCAGGAGTTTTTCTTTCTATTAACGAATGTTTTGGACATATGTATATTTGCAATGTTATTTAACTAATTTTACATAACCGTTCATTCATTTGACTTTTAAATAAAGACGTATTTAGATAAGGCTAAAATGCCTACCGCTTTATACCTTTGAATTTTAACTAAAAGATGTATTATGATGAAGCCTAAATACCTACTTTTTAACAATGTTTTACTTCGTTTAGCTAATATTATCATAAGCATTTTATCCGTTGCTTCAGTTATGTTAACCGTAAAATCGTAAGCTCATGCAGACGTTTACAAAAAGAACGTGATTTGCAATGTAATTTGACCAAAAGCTTAAATTTATAAAGATTTATCTGTTAGTTTGTTAGTATAAATGATTAGTGTTTCATGATAGTTAACGTAGATTTTTTTACTATGAATTTCCATGCTTTTCCGAAGTTTTTTTTTATATTAACGTATATAACGTGTGCACATATATATGTTTAGGACAAAAAGTATATGTGCAATGATATTTAACTAATTTTACATACCCGTTCATTCCTTTGAATTTTTACTAAAAGACGTATAACGCTAAAATGCCTACCGCTTTATACCTTTGAATTTTAACTAAATGCCTACTTTTTAACAATGTTTTACTTCGTTTAGCTTATCTCATCATAAGCATTTTATCCGTTGCTTCAGTTATGTTAACCGTAAAAATCGTAAGCTCAAGCACACGTTTACAAGAAGAACGTGATTTGCAATGTAATTTGACCAAAAGCTTTTACTTTATAAAGATTTATCTGTTAGTTTGTTAGTACAAATGATTAGTGTTTCATGATAGTTAACGTAGTTTTTCTACTATGAATTTCCATGCTTTTCAGAAGTTTTTGATATTAACGTATATAACGTGTGCACATATATATGTTTAGGACAAAAAGTATATGTGCAATGATATTTAACTAATTTTATATGCCCGTTTATACCTTTCAATTTAAGCAAAAAGAGGTATTATGATAAAGCTAAAATGCCTACTTTTTAATAATGTTTTACTTCGTTTAGCTAATACAATCATCAGCATTTTATCCGTGGCTTTAGTTAGGTTAACCTAAATATCGTAAGGTCATGCACATGTTTGCAACAAGATCGAGATTTGCAATGTAATTTTACTAAAAACGTTTACTTTATCTGTTAGTTTTATAGTACAAATGATTAGTTTTTCCCGATAGTTCACGTAGGTTTTCTACTATGAATATCCACTTTTTTCAGGAGTTTTTCTTTCTATTAACGAATGTTTTGGACATATGTATATTTGCAATGTTATTTAACTAATTTTACATAACCGTTCATTCATTTGACTTTTAAATAAAGACGTATTTAGATAAGGCTAAAATGCCTACCGCTTTATACCTTTGAATTTTAACTAAAAGATGTATTATGATGAAGCCTAAATACCTACTTTTTAACAATGTTTTACTTCGTTTAGCTAATATTATCATAAGCATTTTATCCGTTGCTTCAGTTATGTTAACCGTAAAATCGTAAGCTCATGCAGACGTTTACAAAAAGAACGTGATTTGCAATGTAATTTGACCAAAAGCTTAAATTTATAAAGATTTATCTGTTAGTTTGTTAGTATAAATGATTAGTGTTTCATGATAGTTAACGTAGATTTTTTTACTATGAATTTCCATGCTTTTCCGAAGTTTTTTTTATATTAACGTATATAACGTGTGCACATATATATGTTTAGGACAAAAAGTATATGTGCAATGATATTTAACTAATTTTACATACCCGTTCATTCCTTTGAATTTTTACTAAAAGACGTATAACGCTAAAATGCCTACCGCTTTATACCTTTGAGATTTAACTAAAAGATGTATTATGATGGGGCCTAAATGGCTACTTTTTAACAATGTTTTACTTCGTTTAGCTTATCTCATCATAAGCATTTTATCCGTTTCTTCAGTTCTGTTAACCGTAAAAATCGTAAGCTCAAGCAGACGTTTACAAGAAGAACGTGATTTGCAATGTAATTTGACCAAAAGCTTTTACTTTATAAAGATTTATCTGTTAATTTGTTAGTACAAATGATTAGTGTTTCATGATAGTTAACGTAGTTTTTCTACTATGAATTTCCATGCTTTTCAGAAGTTTTTGATATTAACGTATATAACGTGTGCACATATATATGTTTAGGACAAAAAGTATATGTGCAATGATATTTAACTAATTTTATATGCCCGTTTATACCTTTCAATTTAAGCAAAAAGAGGTATTATGATAAAGCTAAAATGCCTACTTTTTAATAATGTTTTACTTCGTTTAGCTAATACAATCATCAGCATTTTATCCGTGGCTTTAGTTAGGTTAACCGTAAATATCGTAAGGTCATGCACATGTTTGCAACAAGATCGAGATTTGCAATGTAATTTTACTAAAAACTTTTACTTTATAAAGATTTTTCTGTTAGTTTTATAGTACAAATGATTAGTTTTTCCCGATAGTTCACGTAGGTTTTCTACTATGAATATCCACTTTTTTCAGGAGTTTTTCTTTCTATTAACGAATGTTTTGGACATATGTATATTTGCAATGTTATTTAACTAATTTTACATAACCGTTCATTCATTTGACTTTTAAATAAAGACGTATTTAGATAAGGCTAAAATGCCTACCGCTTTATACCTTTGAATTTTAACTAAAAGATGTATTATGATGAAGCCTAAATACCTACTTTTTAACAATTGTCTTACTTCGTTTAGCTAATATTATCATAAGCATTTTATCCGTTGCTTCAGTTATGTTAACCGTAAAATCGTAAGCTCATGCAGACGTTTACAAAAAGAACGTGATTTGCAATGTAATTTGACCAAAAGCTTAAATTTATAAAGATTTATCTGTTAGTTTGTTAGTATAAATGATTAGTGTTTCATGATAGTTAACGTAGATTTTTTTACTATGAATTTCCATGCTTTTCCGAAGTTTTTTTTATATTAACGTATATAACGTGTGCACATATATATGTTCAGGACAAAAAGTATATGTGCAATGATATTTAACTAATTTTACATACCCGTTCATTCCTTTGAATTTTTACTAAAAGACGTATAACGCTAAAATGCCTACCGCTTTATACCTTTGAGATTTAACTAAAAGATGTATTATGATGGGGCCTAAATGGCTACTTTTTAACAATGTTTTACTTCGTTTAGCTTATCTCATCATAAGCATTTTATCCGTTGCTTCAGTTATGTTAACCGTAAAAATCGTAAGCTCAAGCAGACGTTTACAAGAAGAACGTGATTTGCAATGTAATTTGACCAAAAGCTTTTACTTTATAAAGATTTATCTGTTAGTTTGTTAGTACAAATGATTAGTGTTTCATGATAGTTAACGTAGTTTTTCTACTATGAATTTCCATGCTTTTCAGAAGTTTTTGATATTAACGTATATAACGTGTGCACATATATATGTTTAGGACAAAAAGTATATGTGCAATGATATTTAACTAATTTTATATGCCCGTTTATACCTTTCAATTTAAGCAAAAAGAGGTATTATGATAAAGCTAAAATGCCTACTTTTTAATAATGTTTTACTTCGTTTAGCTAATACAATCATCAGCATTTTATCCGTGGCTTTAGTTAGGTTAACCGTAAATATCGTAAGGTCATGCACATGTTTGCAACAAGATCGAGATTTGCAATGTAATTTTACTAAAAACGTTTACTTTATAAAGATTTTTCTGTTAGTTTTATAGTACAAATGATTAGTTTTTCCCGATAGTTCACGTAGGTTTTCTACTATGAACATCCACTTTTTTCAGGAGTTTTTCTTTCTATTAACGAATGTTTTGGACATATGTATATTTGCAATGTTATTTAACTAATTTTACATAACCGTTCATTCATTTGACTTTTAAATAAAGACGTATTTAGATAAGGCTAAAATGCCTACCGCTTTATACCTTTGAATTTTAACTAAAAGATGTATTATGATGAAGCCTAAATACCAACTTTTTAACAATCTTTTACTTCGTTTAGCTAATATTATCATAAGCATTTTATCCGTTGCTTCAGTTATGTTAACCGTAAAATCGTAAGCTCATGCAGACGTTTACAAAAAGAACGTGATTTGCAATGTAATTTGACCAAAAGCTTAAATTTATAAAGATTTATCTGTTAGTTTGTTAGTATAAATGATTAGTGTTTCATGATAGTTAACGTAGATTTTTTTACTATGAATTTCCCTGCTTTTCCGAAGTTTTTTTTATATTAACGTATATAACGTGTGCACATATATATGTTTAGGACAAAAAGTATATGTGCAATGATATTTAACTAATTTTACATACCCGTTCATTCCTTTGAATTTTTACTAAAAGACGTATAACGCTAAAATGCCTACCGCTTTATACGTTTGAATTTTAACTAAATGCCTACTTTTTAACAATGTTTTACTTCGTTTAGCTTATCTCATCATAAGCATTTTATCCGTTGCTTCAGTTATGTTAACCGTAAAAATCGTAAGCTCAAGCAGACGTTTACAAGAAGAACGTGATTTGCAATGTAATTTGACCAAAAGCTTTTACTTTATAAAGATTTATCTGTTAGTTTGTTAGTACAAATGATTAGTGTTTCATGATAGTTAACGTAGTTTTTCTACTATGAATTTCCATGCTTTTCAGAAGTTTTTGATATTAACGTATATAACGTGTGCACATATATATGTTTAGGACAAAAAGTATATGTGCAATGATATTTAACTAATTTTATATGCCCGTTTATACCTTTCAATTTAAGCAAAAAGAGGTATTATGATAAAGCTAAAATGCCTACTTTTTAATAATGTTTTACTTCGTTTAGCTAATACAATCATCAGCATTTTATCCGTGGCTTTAGTTAGGTTAACCGTAAATATCGTAAGGTCATGCACATGTTTGCAACAAGATCGAGATTTGCAATGTAATTTTACTAAAAACGTTTACTTTATCTGTTAGTTTTATAGTACAAATGATTAGTTTTTCCCGATAGTTCACGTAGGTTTTCTACTATGAATATCCACTTTTTTCAGGAGTTTTTCTTTCTATTAACGAATGTTTTGGACATATGTATATTTGCAATGTTATTTAACTAATTTTACATAACCGTTCATTCATTTGACTTTTAAATAAAGACGTATTTAGATAAGGCTAAAATGCCTACCGCTTTATACCTTTGAATTTTAACTAAAAGATGTATTATGATGAAGCCTAAATACCTACTTTTTAACAATGTTTTACTTCGTTTAGCTAATATTATCATAAGCATTTTATCCGTTGCTTCAGTTATGTTAACCGTAAAATCGTAAGCTCATGCAGACGTTTACAAAAAGAACGTGATTTGCAATGTAATTTGACCAAAAGCTTAAATTTATAAAGATTTATCTGTTAGTTTGTTAGTATAAATGATTAGTGTTTCATGATAGTTAACGTAGATTTTTTTACTATGAATTTCCCTGCTTTTCCGAAGTTTTTTTTATATTAACGTATATAACGTGTGCACATATATATGTTTAGGACAAAAAGTATATGTGCAATGATATTTAACTAATTTTACATACCCGTTCATTCCTTTGAATTTTTACTAAAAGACGTATAACGCTAAAATGCCTACCGCTTTATACGTTTGAATTTTAACTAAATGCCTACTTTTTAACAATGTTTTACTTCGTTTAGCTTATCTCATCATAAGCATTTTATCCGTTGCTTCAGTTATGTTAACCGTAAAAATCGTAAGCTCAAGCAGACGTTTACAAGAAGAACGTGATTTGCAATGTAATTTGACCAAAAGCTTTTACTTTATAAAGATTTATCTGTTAGTTTGTTAGTACAAATGATTAGTGTTTCATGATAGTTAACGTAGTTTTTCTACTATGAATTTCCATGCTTTTCAGAAGTTTTTGATATTAACGTATATAACGTGTGCACATATATATGTTTAGGACAAAAAGTATATGTGCAATGATATTTAACTAATTTTATATGCCCCTTTATACCTTTCAATTTAAGCAAAAAGAGGTATTATGATAAAGCTAAAATGCCTACTTTTTAATAATGTTTTACTTCGTTTAGCTAATACAATCATCAGCATTTTATCCGTGGCTTTAGTTAGGTTAACCGTAAATATCGTAAGGTCATGCACATGTTTGCAACAAGATTGAGATTTGCAATGTAATTTTACTAAAAACGTTTACTTTATAAAGATTTTTCTGTTTTATAGTACAAATGATTAGTTTTTCCCGATAGTTCACGTAGGTTTTCTACTATGAATATCCACTTTTTTTCAGGAGTTTTTCTTTCTATTAACGAATGTTTTGGACATATGTATATTTGCAATGTTATTTAACTAATTTTACATAACCGTTCATTCATTTGACTTTTAAATAAAGACGTATTTATACCTTTGAATTTTAACTAAAAGATGTATTATGATGAAGCCTAAATACCTACTTTTTAACAATGTTTTACTTCGTTTAGCTAATATTATCATAAGCATTTTATCCGTTGCTTCAGTTATGTTAACCGTAAAATCGTAAGCTCATGCAGACGTTTACAAAAAGAACGTGATTTGCAATGTAATTTGACCAAAAGCTTAAATTTATAAAGATTTATCTGTTAGTTTGTTAGTATAAATGATTAGTGTTTCATGATAGTTAACGTAGATTTTTTTACTATGAATTTCCATGCTTTTCCGAAGCTTTTTTTATATTAACGTATATAACGTGTGCACATATATATGTTTAGGACAAAAAGTATATGTGCAATGATATTTAACTAATTTTACATACCCGTTCATTCCTTTGAATTTTTACTAAAAGACGTATAACGCTAAAATGCCTACCGCTTTATACGTTTGAATTTTAACTAAATGCTTACTTTTTAACAATGTTTTACTTCGTTTAGCTTATCTCATCATAAGCATTTTATCCGTTGCTTCAGTTATGTTAACCGTAAAAATCGTAAGCTCAAGCAGACGTTTACAAGAAGAACGTGATTTGCAATGTAATTTGACCAAAAGCTTTTACTTTATAAAGATTTATCTGTTAGTTTGTTAGTACAAATGATTAGTGTTTCATGATAGTTAACGTAGTTTTTCTACTATGAATTTCCATGCTTTTCAGAAGTTTTTGATATTAACGTATATAACGTGTGCACATATATATGTTTAGGACAAAAAGTATATGTGCAATGATATTTAACTAATTTTATATGCCCGTTTATACCTTTCAATTTAAGCAAAAAGAGGTATTATGATAAAGCTAAAATGCCTACTTTTTAATAATGTTTTACTTCGTTTAGCTAATACAATCATCAGCATTTTATCCGTGGCTTTAGTTAGGTTAACCGTAAATATCGTAAGGTCATGCACATGTTTGCAACAAGATCGAGATTTGCAATGTAATTTTACTAAAAACGTTTACTTTATCTGTTAGTTTTATAGTACAAATGATTAGTTTTTCCCGATAGTTCACGTAGGTTTTCTACTATGAATATCCACTTTTTTCAGGAGTTTTTCTTTCTATTAACGAATGTTTTGGACATATGTATATTTGCAATGTTATTTAACTAATTTTACATAACCGTTCATTAATTTGACTTTTAAATAAAGACGTATTTAGATAAGGCTAAAATGCCTACCGCTTTATACCTTTGAATTTTAACTAAAAGATGTATTATGATGAAGCCTAAATACCTACTTTTTAACAATGTTTTACTTCGTTTAGCTAATATTATCATAAGCATTTTATCCGTTGCTTCAGTTATGTTAACCGTAAAATCGTAAGCTCATGCAGACGTTTACAAAAAGAACGTGATTTGCAATGTAATTTGACCAAAAGCTTAAATTTATAAAGATTTATCTGTTAGTTTGTTAGTATAAATGATTAGTGTTTCATGATAGTTAACGTAGATTTTTTTACTATGAATTTCCCTGCTTTTCCGAAGTTTTTTTTATATTAACGTATATAACGTGTGCACATATATATGTTTAGGACAAAAAGTATATGTGCAATGATATTTAACTAATTTTACATACCCGTTCATTCCTTTGAATTTTTACTAAAAGACGTATAACGCTAAAATGCCTACCGCTTTATACGTTTGAATTTTAACTAAATGCCTACTTTTTAACAATGTTTTACTTCGTTTAGCTTATCTCATCATAAGCATTTTATCCGTTGCTTCAGTTATGTTAACCGTAAAAATCGTAAGCTCAAGCAGACGTTTACAAGAAGAACGTGATTTGCAATGTAATTTGACCAAAAGCTTTTACTTTATAAAGATTTATCTGTTAGTTTGTTAGTACAAATGATTAGTGTTTCATGATAGTTAACGTAGTTTTTCTACTATGAATTTCCATGCTTTTCAGAAGTTTTTGATATTAACGTATATAACGTGTGCACATATATATGTTTAGGACAAAAAGTATATGTGCAATGATATTTAACTAATTTTATATGCCCGTTTATACCTTTCAATTTAAGCAAAAAGAGGTATTATGATAAAGCTAAAATGCCTACTTTTTAATAATGTTTTACTTCGTTTAGCTAATACAATCATCAGCATTTTATCCGTGGCTTTAGTTAGGTTAACCGTAAATATCGTAAGGTCATGCACATGTTTGCAACAAGATTGAGATTTGCAATGTAATTTTACTAAAAACGTTTACTTTATAAAGATTTTTCTGTTTTATAGTACAAATGATTAGTTTTTCCCGATAGTTCACGTAGGTTTTCTACTATGAATATCCACTTTTTTTCAGGAGTTTTTCTTTCTATTAACGAATGTTTTGGACATATGTATATTTGCAATGTTATTTAACTAATTTTACATAACCGTTCATTCATTTGACTTTTAAATAAAGACGTATTTAGATAAGGCTAAAATGCCTACCGCTTTATACCTTTGAATTTTAACTAAAAGATGTATTATGATGAAGCCTAAATACCTACTTTTTAACAATGTTTTACTTCGTTTAGCTAATATTATCATAAGCATTTTATCCGTTGCTTCAGTTATGTTAACCGTAAAATCGTAAGCTCATGCAGACGTTTACAAAAAGAACGTGATTTGCAATGTAATTTGACCAAAAGCTTAAATTTATAAAGATTTATCTGTTAGTTTGTTAGTATAAATGATTAGTGTTTCATGATAGTTAACGTAGATTTTTTTACTATGAATTTCCATGCTTTTCCGAAGTTTTTTTTATATTAACGTATATAACGTGTGCACATATATATGTTTAGGACAAAAAGTATATGTGCAATGATATTTAACTAATTTTACATACCCGTTCATTCCTTTGAATTTTTACTAAAAGACGTATAACGCTAAAATGCCTACCTTTGAATTTTAACTAAATGCCTACTTTTTAACAATGTTTTACTTCGTTTAGCTTATCTCATCATAAGCATTTTATCCGTTTCTTCAGTTATGTTAACCGTAAAAATCGTAAGCTCAAGCAGACGTTTACAAGAAGAACGTGATTTGCAATGTAATTTGACCAAAAGCTTTTACTTTATAAAGATTTATCTGTTAGTTTGTTAGTACAAATGATTAGTGTTTCATGATAGTTAACGTAGTTTTTCTACTATGAATTTCCATGCTTTTCAGAAGTTTTTGATATTAACGTATATAACGTGTGCACATATATATGTTTAGGACAAAAAGTATATGTGCAATGATATTTAACTAATTTTATATGCCCGTTTATACCTTTCAATTTAAGCAAAAAGAGGTATTATGATAAAGCTAAAATGCCTACTTTTTAATAATGTTTTACTTCGTTTAGCTAATACAATCATCAGCATTTTATCCGTGGCTTTAGTTAGGTTAACCGTAAATATCGTAAGGTCATGCACATGTTTGCAACAAGATCGAGATTTGCAATGTAATTTTACTAAAAACGTTTACTTTATCTGTTAGTTTTATAGTACAAATGATTAGTTTTTCCCGATAGTTCACGTAGGTTTTCTAATATGAATATCCACTTTTTTCAGGAGTTTTTCTTTCTATTAACGAATGTTTTGGACATATGTATATTTGCAATGGTATTTAACTAATTTTACATAACCGTTCATTCATTTGACTTTTAAATAAAGACGTATTTAGATAAGGCTAAAATGCCTACCGCTTTATACCTTTGAATTTTAACTAAAAGATGTATTATGATGAAGCCTAAATACCTACTTTTTAACAATGTTTTACTTCGTTTAGCTAATATTATCATAAGCATTTTATCCGTTGCTTCAGTTATGTTAACCGTAAAATCGTAAGCTCATGCAGACGTTTACAAAAAGAACGTGATTTGCAATGTAATTTGACCAAAAGCTTAAATTTATAAAGATTTATCTGTTAGTTTGTTAGTATAAATGATTAGTGTTTCATGATAGTTAACGTAGATTTTTTTACTATGAATTTCCATGCTTTTCCGAAGTTTTTTTTATATTAACGTATATAACGTGTGCACATATATATGTTTAGGACAAAAAGTATATGTGCAATGATATTTAACTAATTTTACATACCCGTTCATTCCTTTGAATTTTTACTAAAAGACGTATAACGCTAAAATGCCTACCGCTTTATACGTTTGAATTTTAACTAAATGCCTACTTTTTAACAATGTTTTACTTCGTTTAGCTTATCTCATCATAAGCATTTTATCCGTTGCTTCAGTTATGTTAACTGTAAAAATCGTAAGCTCAAGCAGACGTTTACAAGAAGAACGTGATTTGCAATGTAATTTGACCAAAAGCTTTTACTTTATAAAGATTTATCTGTTAGTTTGTTAGTACAAATGATTAGTGTTTCATGATAGTTAACGTAGTTTTTCTACTATGAATTTCCATGCTTTTCAGAAGTTTTTGATATTAACGTATATAACGTGTGCACATATATATGTTTAGGACAAAAAGTATATGTGCAATGATATTTAACTAATTTTATATGCCCGTTTATACCTTTCAATTTAAGCAAAAAGAGGTATTATGATAAAGCTAAAATGCCTACTTTTTAATAATGTTTTACTTCGTTTAGCTAATACAATCATCAGCATTTTATCCGTGGCTTTAGTTAGGTTAACCGTAAATATCGTAAGGTCATGCACATGTTTGCAACAAGATCGAGATTTGCAATGTAATTTTACTAAAAACGTTTACTTTATCTGTTAGTTTTATAGTACAAATGATTAGTTTTTCCCGATAGTTCACGTAGGTTTTCTAATATGAATATCCACTTTTTTCAGGAGTTTTTCTTTCTATTAACGAATGTTTTGGACATATGTATATTTGCAATGGTATTTAACTAATTTTACATAACCGTTCATTCATTTGACTTTTAAATAAAGACGTATTTAGATAAGGCTAAAATGCCTACCGCTTTATACCTTTGAATTTTAACTAAAAGATGTATTATGATGAAGCCTAAATACCTACTTTTTAACAATGTTTTACTTCGTTTAGCTAATATTATCATAAGCATTTTATCCGTTGCTTCAGTTATGTTAACCGTAAAATCGTAAGCTCATGCAGACGTTTACAAAAAGAACGTGATTTGCAATGTAATTTGACCAAAAGCTTAAATTTATAAAGATTTATCTGTTAGTTTGTTAGTATAAATGATTAGTGTTTCATGATAGTTAACGTAGATTTTTTTACTATGAATTTCCATGCTTTTCCGAAGTTTTTTTTATATTAACGTATATAACGTGTGCACATATATATGTTTAGGACAAAAAGTATATGTGCAATGATATTTAACTAATTTTACATACCCGTTCATTCCTTTGAATTTTTACTAAAAGACGTATAACGCTAAAATGCCTACCGCTTTATACGTTTGAATTTTAACTAAATGCCTACTTTTTAACAATGTTTTACTTCGTTTAGCTTATCTCATCATAAGCATTTTATCCGTTGCTTCAGTTATGTTAACTGTAAAAATCGTAAGCTCAAGCAGACGTTTACAAGAAGAACGTGATTTGCAATGTAATTTGACCAAAAGCTTTTACTTTATAAAGATTTATCTGTTAGTTTGTTAGTACAAATGATTAGTGTTTCATGATAGTTAACGTAGTTTTTCTACTATGAATTTCCATGCTTTTCAGAAGTTTTTGATATTAACGTATATAACGTGTGCACATATATATGTTTAGGACAAAAAGTATATGTGCAATGATATTTAACTAATTTTATATGCCCGTTTATACCTTTCAATTTAAGCAAAAAGAGGTATTATGATAAAGCTAAAATGCCTACTTTTTAATAATGTTTTACTTCGTTTAGCTAATACAATCATCAGCATTTTATCCGTGGCTTTAGTTAGGTTAACCGTAAATATCGTAAGGTCATGCACATGTTTGCAACAAGATCGAGATTTGCAATGTAATTTTACTAAAAACGTTTACTTTATCTGTTAGTTTTATAGTACAAATGATTAGTTTTTCCCGATAGTTCACGTAGGTTTTCTACTATGAATATCCACTTTTTTCAGGAGTTTTTCTTTCTATTAACGAATGTTTTGGACATATGTATATTTGCAATGTTATTTAACTAATTTTACATAACCGTTCATTCATTTGACTTTTAAATAAAGACGTATTTAGATAAGGCTAAAATGCCTACCGCTTTATACCTTTGAATTTTAACTAAAAGATGTATTATGATGAAGCCTAAATACCTACTTTTTAACAATGTTTTACTTCGTTTAGCTAATATTATCATAAGCATTTTATCCGTTGCTTCAGTTATGTTAACCGTAAAATCGTAAGCTCATGCAGACGTTTACAAAAAGAACGTGATTTGCAATGTAATTTGACCAAAAGCTTAAATTTATAAAGATTTATCTGTTAGTTTGTTAGTATAAATGATTAGTGTTTCATGATAGTTAACGTAGATTTTTTTACTATGAATTTCCATGCTTTTCCGAAGTTTTTTTTATATTAACGTATATAACGTGTGCACATATATATGTTTAGGACAAAAAGTATATGTGCAATGATATTTAACTAATTTTACATACCCGTTCATTCCTTTGAATTTTTACTAAAAGACGTATAACGCTAAAATGCCTACCGCTTTATACGTTTGAATTTTAACTAAATGCCTACTTATTAACAATGTTTTACTTCGTTTAGCTTATCTCATCATAAGCCTTTTATCCGTTGCTTCAGTTATGTTAACCGTAAAAATCGTAAGCTCAAGCAGACGTTTACAAGAAGAACGTGATTTGCAATGTAATTTGACCAAAAGCTTTTACTTTATAAAGATTTATCTGTTAGTTTGTTAGTACAAATGATTAGTGTTTCATGATAGTTAACGTAGTTTTTCTACTATGAATTTCCATGCTTTTCAGAAGTTTTTGATATTAACGTATATAACGTGTGCACATATATATGTTTAGGACAAAAAGTATATGTGCAATGATATTTAACTAATTTTATATGCCCCTTTATACCTTTCAATTTAAGCAAAAAGAGGTATTATGATAAAGCTAAAATGCCTACTTTTTAATAATGTTTTACTTCGTTTAGCTAATACAATCATCAGCATTTTATCCGTGGCTTTAGTTAGGTTAACCGTAAATATCGTAAGGTCATGCACATGTTTGCAACAAGATCGAGATTTGCAATGTAATTTTACTAAAAACGTTTACTTTATCTGTTAGTTTTATAGTACAAATGATTAGTTTTTCCCGATAGTTCACGTAGGTTTTCTACTATGAATATCCACTTTTTTCAGGAGTTTTTCTTTCTATTAACGAATGTTTTGGACATATGTATATTTGCAATGTTATTTAACTAATTTTACATAACCGTTCATTCATTTGACTTTTAAATAAAGACGTATTTAGATAAGGCTAAAATGCCTACCGCTTTATACCTTTGAATTTTAACTAAAAGATGTATTATGATGAAGCCTAAATACCTACTTTTTAACAATGTTTTACTTCGTTTAGCTAATATTATCATAAGCATTTTATCCGTTGCTTCAGTTATGTTAACCGTAAAATCGTAAGCTCATGCAGACGTTTACAAAAAGAACGTGATTTGCAATGTAATTTGACCAAAAGCTTAAATTTATAAAGATTTATCTGTTAGTTTGTTAGTATAAATGATTAGTGTTTCATGATAGTTAACGTAGATTTTTTTACTATGAATTTCCATGCTTTTCCGAAGTTTTTTTTATATTAACGTATATAACGTGTGCACATATATATGTTTAGGACAAAAAGTATATGTGCAATGATATTTAACTAATTTTACATACCCGTTCATTCCTTTGAATTTTTACTAAAAGACGTATAACGCTAAAATGCCTACCGCTTTATACGTTTGAATTTTAACTAAATGCCTACTTTTTAACAATGTTTTACTTCGTTTAGCTTATCTCATCATAAGCATTTTATCCGTTGCTTCAGTTATGTTAACTGTAAAAATCGTAAGCTCAAGCAGACGTTTACAAGAAGAACGTGATTTGCAATGTAATTTGACCAAAAGCTTTTACTTTATAAAGATTTATCTGTTAGTTTGTTAGTACAAATGATTAGTGTTTCATGATAGTTAACGTAGTTTTTCTACTATGAATTTCCATGCTTTTCAGAAGTTTTTGATATTAACGTATATAACGTGTGCACATATATATGTTTAGGACAAAAAGTATATGTGCAATGATATTTAACTAATTTTATATGCCCGTTTATACCTTTCAATTTAAGCAAAAAGAGGTATTATGATAAAGCTAAAATGCCTACTTTTTAATAATGTTTTACTTCGTTTAGCTAATACAATCATCAGCATTTTATCCGTGGCTTTAGTTAGGTTAACCGTAAATATCGTAAGGTCATGCACATGTTTGCAACAAGATCGAGATTTGCAATGTAATTTTACTAAAAACGTTTACTTTATCTGTTAGTTTTATAGTACAAATGATTAGTTTTTCCCGATAGTTCACGTAGGTTTTCTAATATGAATATCCACTTTTTTCAGGAGTTTTTCTTTCTATTAACGAATGTTTTGGACATATGTATATTTGCAATGGTATTTAACTAATTTTACATAACCGTTCATTCATTTGACTTTTAAATAAAGACGTATTTAGATAAGGCTAAAATGCCTACCGCTTTATACCTTTGAATTTTAACTAAAAGATGTATTATGATGAAGCCTAAATACCTACTTTTTAACAATGTTTTACTTCGTTTAGCTAATATTATCATAAGCATTTTATCCGTTGCTTCAGTTATGTTAACCGTAAAATCGTAAGCTCAAGCAGACGTTTACAAAAAGAACGTGATTTGCAATGTAATTTGACCAAAAGCTTAAATTTATAAAGATTTATCTGTTAGTTTGTTAGTATAAATGATTAGTGTTTCATGATAGTTAACGTAGATTTTTTTACTATGAATTTCCATGCTTTTCCGAAGTTTTTTTTATATTAACGTATATAACGTGTGCACATATATATGTTTAGGACAAAAAGTATATGTGCAATGATATTTAACTAATTTTACATACCCGTTCATTCCTTTGAATTTTTACTAAAAGACGTATAACGCTAAAATGCCTACCGCTTTATACGTTTGAATTTTAACTAAATGCCTACTTTTTAACAATGTTTTACTTCGTTTAGCTTATCTCATCATAAGCATTTTATCCGTTGCTTCAGTTATGTTAACCGTAAAAATCGTAAGCTCAAGCAGACGTTTACAAGAAGAACGTGATTTGCAATGTAATTTGACCAAAAGCTTTTACTTTATAAAGATTTATCTGTTAGTTTGTTAGTACAAATGATTAGTGTTTCATGATAGTTAACGTAGTTTTTCTACTATGAATTTCCATGCTTTTCAGAAGTTTTTGATATTAACGTATATAACGTGTGCACATATATATGTTTAGGACAAAAAGTATATGTGCAATGATATTTAACTAATTTTATATGCCCCTTTATACCTTTCAATTTAAGCAAAAAGAGGTATTATGATAAAGCTAAAATGCCTACTTTTTAATAATGTTTTACTTCGTTTAGCTAATACAATCATCAGCATTTTATCCGTGGCTTTAGTTAGGTTAACCGTAAATATCGTAAGGTCATGCACATGTTTGCAACAAGATTGAGATTTGCAATGTAATTTTACTAAAAACGTTTACTTTATAAAGATTTTTCTGTTTTATAGTACAAATGATTAGTTTTTCCCGATAGTTCACGTAGGTTTTCTACTATGAATATCCACTTTTTTTCAGGAGTTTTTCTTTCTATTAACGAATGTTTTGGACATATGTATATTTGCAATGTTATTTAACTAATTTTACATAACCGTTCATTCATTTGACTTTTAAATAAAGACGTATTTAGATAAGGCTAAAATGCCTACCGCTTTATACCTTTGAATTTTAACTAAAAGATGTATTATGATGAAGCCTAAATACCTACTTTTTAACAATGTTTTACTTCGTTTAGCTAATATTATCATAAGCATTTTATCCGTTGCTTCAGTTATGTTAACCGTAAAATCGTAAGCTCATGCAGACGTTTACAAAAAGAACGTGATTTGCAATGTAATTTGACCAAAAGCTTAAATTTATAAAGATTTATCTGTTAGTTTGTTAGTATAAATGATTAGTGTTTCATGATAGTTAACGTAGATTTTTTTACTATGAATTTCCATGCTTTTCCGAAGTTTTTTTTATATTAACGTATATAACGTGTGCACATATATATGTTTAGGACAAAAAGTATATGTGCAATGATATTTAACTAATTTTACATACCCGTTCATTCCTTTGAATTTTTACTAAAAGACGTATAACGCTAAAATGCCTACCGCTTTATACGTTTGAATTTTAACTAAATGCCTACTTTTTAACAATGTTTTACTTCGTTTAGCTTATCTCATCATAAGCATTTTATCCGTTGCTTCAGTTATGTTAACTGTAAAAATCGTAAGCTCAAGCAGACGTTTACAAGAAGAACGTGATTTGCAATGTAATTTGACCAAAAGCTTTTACTTTATAAAGATTTATCTGTTAGTTTGTTAGTACAAATGATTAGTGTTTCATGATAGTTAACGTAGTTTTTCTACTATGAATTTCCATGCTTTTCAGAAGTTTTTGATATTAACGTATATAACGTGTGCACATATATATGTTTAGGACAAAAAGTATATGTGCAATGATATTTAACTAATTTTATATGCCCGTTTATACCTTTCAATTTAAGCAAAAAGAGGTATTATGATAAAGCTAAAATGCCTACTTTTTAATAATGTTTTACTTCGTTTAGCTAATACAATCATCAGCATTTTATCCGTGGCTTTAGTTAGGTTAACCGTAAATATCGTAAGGTCATGCACATGTTTGCAACAAGATCGAGATTTGCAATGTAATTTTACTAAAAACGTTTACTTTATCTGTTAGTTTTATAGTACAAATGATTAGTTTTTCCCGATAGTTCACGTAGGTTTTCTAATATGAATATCCACTTTTTTCAGGAGTTTTTCTTTCTATTAACGAATGTTTTGGACATATGTATATTTGCAATGGTATTTAACTAATTTTACATAACCGTTCATTCATTTGACTTTTAAATAAAGACGTATTTAGATAAGGCTAAAATGCCTACCGCTTTATACCTTTGAATTTTAACTAAAAGATGTATTATGATGAAGCCTAAATACCTACTTTTTAACAATGTTTTACTTCGTTTAGCTAATATTATCATAAGCATTTTATCCGTTGCTTCAGTTATGTTAACCGTAAAATCGTAAGCTCATGCAGACGTTTACAAAAAGAACGTGATTTGCAATGTAATTTGACCAAAAGCTTAAATTTATAAAGATTTATCTGTTAGTTTGTTAGTATAAATGATTAGTGTTTCATGATAGTTAACGTAGATTTTTTTACTATGAATTTCCATGCTTTTCCGAAGTTTTTTTTATATTAACGTATATAACGTGTGCACATATATATGTTTAGGACAAAAAGTATATGTGCAATGATATTTAACTAATTTTACATACCCGTTCATTCCTTTGAATTTTTACTAAAAGACGTATAACGCTAAAATGCCTACCGCTTTATACGTTTGAATTTTAACTAAATGCCTACTTTTTAACAATGTTTTACTTCGTTTAGCTTATCTCATCATAAGCATTTTATCCGTTGCTTCAGTTATGTTAACCGTAAAAATCGTAAGCTCAAGCAGACGTTTACAAGAAGAACGTGATTTGCAATGTAATTTGACCAAAAGCTTTTACTTTATAAAGATTTATCTGTTAGTTTGTTAGTACAAATGATTAGTGTTTCATGATAGTTAACGTAGTTTTTCTACTATGAATTTCCATGCTTTTCAGAAGTTTTTGATATTAACGTATATAACGTGTGCACATATATATGTTTAGGACAAAAAGTATATGTGCAATGATATTTAACTAATTTTATATGCCCCTTTATACCTTTCAATTTAAGCAAAAAGAGGTATTATGATAAAGCTAAAATGCCTACTTTTTAATAATGTTTTACTTCGTTTAGCTAATACAATCATCAGCATTTTATCCGTGGCTTTAGTTAGGTTAACCGTAAATATCGTAAGGTCATGCACATGTTTGCAACAAGATTGAGATTTGCAATGTAATTTTACTAAAAACGTTTACTTTATAAAGATTTTTCTGTTTTATAGTACAAATGATTAGTTTTTCCCGATAGTTCACGTAGGTTTTCTACTATGAATATCCACTTTTTTTCAGGAGTTTTTCTTTCTATTAACGAATGTTTTGGACATATGTATATTTGCAATGTTATTTAACTAATTTTACATAACCGTTCATTCATTTGACTTTTAAATAAAGACGTATTTAGATAAGGCTAAAATGCCTACCGCTTTATACCTTTGAATTTTAACTAAAAGATGTATTATGATGAAGCCTAAATACCTACTTTTTAACAATGTTTTACTTCGTTTAGCTAATATTATCATAAGCATTTTATCCGTTGCTTCAGTTATGTTAACCGTAAAATCGTAAGCTCATGCAGACGTTTACAAAAAGAACGTGATTTGCAATGTAATTTGACCAAAAGCTTAAATTTATAAAGATTTATCTGTTAGTTTGTTAGTATAAATGATTAGTGTTTCATGATAGTTAACGTAGATTTTTTTACTATGAATTTCCATGCTTTTCCGAAATTTTTTTTATATTAACGTATATAACGTGTGCACATATATATGTTTAGGACAAAAAGTATATGTGCAATGATATTTAACTAATTTTACATACCCGTTCATTCCTTTGAATTTTTACTAAAAGACGTATAACGCTAAAATGCCTACCGCTTTATACGTTTGAATTTTAACTAAATGCCTACTTTTTAACAATGTTTTACTTCGTTTAGCTTATCTCATCATAAGCATTTTATCCGTTGCTTCAGTTATGTTAACCGTAAAAATCGTAAGCTCAAGCAGACGTTTACAAGAAGAACGTGATTTGCAATGTAATTTGACCAAAAGCTTTTACTTTATAAAGATTTATCTGTTAGTTTGTTAGTACAAATGATTAGTGTTTCATGATAGTTAACGTAGTTTTTCTACTATGAATTTCCATGCTTTTCAGAAGTTTTTGATATTAACGTATATAACGTGTGCACATATATATGTTTAGGACAAAAAGTATATGTGCAATGATATTTAACTAATTTTATATGCCCCTTTATACCTTTCAATTTAAGCAAAAAGAGGTATTATGATAAAGCTAAAATGCCTACTTTTTAATAATGTTTTACTTCGTTTAGCTAATACAATCATCAGCATTTTATCCGTGGCTTTAGTTAGGTTAACCGTAAATATCGTAAGGTCATGCACATGTTTGCAACAAGATCGAGATTTGCAATGTAATTTTACTAAAAACGTTTACTTTATCTGTTAGTTTTATAGTACAAATGATTAGTTTTTCCCGATAGTTCACGTAGGTTTTCTACTATGAATATCCACTTTTTTCAGGAGTTTTTCTTTCTATTAACGAATGTTTTGGACATATGTATATTTGCAATGTTATTTAACTAATTTTACATAACCGTTCATTCATTTGACTTTTAAATAAAGACGTATTTAGATAAGGCTAAAATGCCTACCGCTTTATACCTTTGAATTTTAACTAAAAGATGTATTATGATGAAGCCTAAATACCTACTTTTTAACAATGTTTTACTTCGTTTAGCTAATATTATCATAAGCATTTTATCCGTTGCTTCAGTTATGTTAACCGTAAAATCGTAAGCTCATGCAGACGTTTACAAAAAGAACGTGATTTGCAATGTAATTTGACCAAAAGCTTAAATTTATAAAGATTTATCTGTTAGTTTGTTAGTATAAATGATTAGTGTTTCATGATAGTTAACGTAGATTTTTTTACTATGAATTTCCATGCTTTTCCGAAGTTTTTTTTATATTAACGTATATAACGTGTGCACATATATATGTTTAGGACAAAAAGTATATGTGCAATGATATTTAACTAATTTTACATACCCGTTCATTCCTTTGAATTTTTACTAAAAGACGTATAACGCTAAAATGCCTACCGCTTTATACGTTTGAATTTTAACTAAATGCCTACTTTTTAACAATGTTTTACTTCGTTTAGCTTATCTCATCATAAGCATTTTATCCGTTGCTTCAGTTATGTTAACCGTAAAAATCGTAAGCTCAAGCAGACGTTTACAAGAAGAACGTGATTTGCAATGTAATTTGACCAAAAGCTTTTACTTTATAAAGATTTATCTGTTAGTTTGTTAGTACAAATGATTAGTGTTTCATGATAGTTAACGTAGTTTTTCTACTATGAATTTCCATGCTTTTCAGAAGTTTTTGATATTAACGTATATAACGTGTGCACATATATATGTTTAGGACAAAAAGTATATGTGCAATGATATTTAACTAATTTTATATGCCCCTTTATACCATTCAATTTAAGCAAAAAGAGGTATTATGATAAAGCTAAAATGCCTACTTTTTAATAATGTTTTACTTCGTTTAGCTAATACAATCATCAGCATTTTATCCGTGGCTTTAGTTAGGTTAACCGTAAATATCGTAAGGTCATGCACATGTTTGCAACAAGATTGAGATTTGCAATGTAATTTTACTAAAAACGTTTACTTTATAAAGATTTTTCTGTTTTATAGTACAAATGATTAGTTTTTCCCGATAGTTCACGTAGGTTTTCTACTATGAATATCCACTTTTTTTCAGGAGTTTTTCTTTCTATTAACGAATGTTTTGGACATATGTATATTTGCAATGTTATTTAACTAATTTTACATAACCGTTCATTCATTTGACTTTTAAATAAAGACGTATTTACATAAGGCTAAAATGCCTACCGCTTTATACCTTTGAATTTTAACTAAAAGATGTATTATGATGAAGCCTAAATACCTACTTTTTAACAATGTTTTACTTCGTTTAGCTAATATTATCATAAGCATTTTATCCGTTGCTTCAGTTATGTTAACCGTAAAATCGTAAGCTCATGCAGACGTTTACAAAAAGAACGTGATTTGCAATGTAATTTGACCAAAAGCTTAAATTTATAAAGATTTATCTGTTAGTTTGTTAGTATAAATGATTAGTGTTTCATGATAGTTAACGTAGATTTTTTACTATGAATTTCCATGCTTTTCCGAAGTTTTTTTTATATTAACGTATATAACGTGTGCACATATATATGTTTAGGACAAAAAGTATATGTGCAATGATATTTAACTAATTTTACATACCCGTTCATTCCTTTGAATTTTTACTAAAAGACGTATAACGCTAAAATGCCTACCGCTTTATACCTTTGAATTTTAACTAAATGCCTACTTTTTAACAATGTTTTACTTCGTTTAGCTTATCTCATCATAAGCATTTTATCCGTTGCTTCAGTTATGTTAACCGTAAAAATCGTAAGCTCAAGCAGACGTTTACAAGAAGAACGTGATTTGCAATGTAATTTGACCAAAAGCTTTTACTTTATAAAGATTTATCTGTTAGTTTGTTAGTACAAATGATTAGTGTTTCATGATAGTTAACGTAGTTTTTCTACTATGAATTTCCATGCTTTTCAGAAGTTTTTGATATTAACGTATATAACGTGTGCACATATATATGTTTAGGACAAAAAGTATATGTGCAATGATATTTAACTAATTTTATATGCCCCTTAATACCTTTCAATTTAAGCAAAAAGAGGTATTATGATAAAGCTAAAATGCCTACTTTTTAATAATGTTTTACTTCGTTTAGCTAATACAATCATCAGCATTTTATCCGTGGCTTTAGTTAGGTTAACCGTAAATATCGTAAGGTCATGCACATGTTTGCAACAAGATTGAGATTTGCAATGTAATTTTACTAAAAACGTTTACTTTATCTGTTAGTTTTATAGTACAAATGATTAGTTTTTCCCGATAGTTCACGTAGGTTTTCTACTATGAATATCCACTTTTTTCAGGAGTTTTTCTTTCTATTAATGAATGTTTTGGACATATGTATATTTGCAATGTTATTTAACTAATTTTACATAACCGTTCATTCATTTGACTTTTAAATAAAGACGTATTTAGATAAGGCTAAAATGCCTACCGCTTTATACCTTTGAATTTTAACTAAAAGATGTATTATGATGAAGCCTAAATACCTACTTTTTAACAATGTTTTACTTCGTTTAGCTAATATTATCATAAGCATTTTATCCGTTGCTTCAGTTATGTTAACCGTAAAATCGTAAGCTCATGCAGACGTTTACAAAAAGAACGTGATTTGCAATGTAATTTGACCAAAAGCTTAAATTTATAAAGATTTATCTGTTAGTTTGTTAGTATAAATGATTAGTGTTTCATGATAGTTAACGTAGATTTTTTTACTATGAATTTCCATGCTTTTCCGAAGTTTTTTTTTATATTAACGTATATAACGTGTGCACATTTGTTTAGGACAAAAAGTATATGTGCAATGATATTTAACTAATTTTACATACCCGTTCATTCCTTTGAATTTTTACTAAAAGACGTATAACGCTAAAATGCCTACCGCTTTATACGTTTGAATTTTAACTAAATGCCTACTTTTTAACAATGTTTTACTTCGTTTAGCTTATCTCATCATAAGCATTTTATCCGTTGCTTCAGTTATGTTAACCGTAAAAATCGTAAGCTCAAGCAGACGTTTACAAGAAGAACGTGATTTGCAATGTAATTTGACCAAAAGCTTTTACTTTATAAAGATTTATCTGTTAGTTTGTTAGTACAAATGATTAGTGTTTCATGATAGTTAACGTAGTTTTTCTACTATGAATTTCCATGCTTTTCAGAAGTTTTTGATATTAACGTATATAACGTGTGCACATATATATGTTTAGGACAAAAAGTATATGTGCAATGATATTTAACTAATTTTATATGCCCGTTTATACCTTTCAATTTAAGCAAAAAGAGGTATTATGATAAAGCTAAAATGCCTACTTTTTAATAATGTTTTACTTCGTTTAGCTAATACAATCATCAGCATTTTATCCGTGGCTTTAGTTAGGTTAACCGTAAATATCGTAAGGTCATGCACATGTTTGCAACAAGATCGAGATTTGCAATGTAATTTTACTAAAAACGTTTACTTTATCTGTTAGTTTTATAGTACAAATGATTAGTTTTTCCCGATAGTTCACGTAGGTTTTCTACTATGAATATCCACTTTTTTCAGGAGTTTTTCTTTCTATTAATGAATGTTTTGGACATATGTATATTTGCAATGTTATTTAACTAATTTTACATAACCGTTCATTCATTTGACTTTTAAATAAAGACGTATTTAGATAAGGCTAAAATGCCTACCGCTTTATACCTTTGAATTTTAACTAAAAGATGTATTATGATGAAGCCTAAATACCTACTTTTTAACAATGTTTTACTTCGTTTAGCTAATATTATCATAAGCATTTTATCCGTTGCTTCAGTTATGTTAACCGTAAAATCGTAAGCTCATGCAGACGTTTACAAAAAGAACGTGATTTGCAATGTAATTTGACCAAAAGCTTAAATTTATAAAGATTTATCTGTTAGTTTGTTAGTATAAATGATTAGTGTTTCATGATAGTTAACGTAGATTTTTTTACTATGATTTTCCATGCTTTTCCGAAGTTTTTTTTATATTAACGTATATAACGTGTGCACATATATATGTTTAGGACAAAAAGTATACGTGCAATGATATTTAACTAATTTTACATACCCGTACATTCCTTTGAATTTTTACTAAAAGACGTATAACGCTAAAATGCCTACCGCTTTATACCTTTGAATTTTAACTAAATGCCTATTTTTTAACAATGTTTTACTTCGTTTAGCTTATCTCATCATAAGCATTTTATCCGTTGCTTCAGTTATGTTAACCGTAAAAATCGTAAGTTCAAGCAGACGTTTACAAGAAGAACGTGATTTGCAATGTAATTTGACCAAAAGCTTTTACTTTATAAAGATTTATCTGTTAATTTGTTAGTACAAATGATTAGTGTTTCATGATAGTTAACGTAGTTTTTCTACTATGAATTTCCATGCTTTTCAGAAGTTTTTGATATTAACGTATATAACGTGTGCACATATATATGTTTAGGACAAAAAGTATATGTGCAATGATATTTAACTAATTTTATATGCCCCTTTATACCTTTCAATTTAAGCAAAAAGAGGTATTATGATAAAGCTAAAATGCCTACTTTTTAATAATGTTTTACTTCGTTTAGCTAATACAATCATCAGCATTTTATCCGTGGCTTTAGTTAGGTTAACCGTAAATATCGTAAGGTCATGCACATGTTTGCAACAAGATCGAGATTTGCAATGTAATTTTACTAAAAACGTTTACTTTATAAAGATTTTTCTGTTAGTTTTATAGTACAAATGATTAGTTTTTCCCGATAGTTCACGTAGGTTTTCTACTATGAATATCCACTTTTTTCAGGAGTTTTTCTTTCTATTAACGAATGTTTTGGACATATGTATATTTGCAATGTTATTTAACTAATTTTACATAACCGTTTATTCATTTGACTTTTAAATAAAGACGTATTTAGATAAGGCTAAAATGCCTACCGCTTTATACCTTTGAATTTTAACTAAAAGATGTATTATGATGAAGCCTAAATACCTACTTTTTAACAATGTTTTACTTCGTTTAGCTAATATTATCATAAGCATTTTATCCGTTGCTTCAGTTATGTTAACCGTAAAATCGTAAGCTCATGCAGACGTTTACAAAAAGAACGTGATTTGCAATGTAATTTGACCAAAAGCTTAAATTTATAAAGATTTATCTGTTAGTTTGTTAGTATAAATGATTAGTGTTTCATGATAGTTAACGTAGATTTTTTTACTATGAATTTCCATGCTTTTCCGAAGTTTTTTTTATATTAACGTATATAACGTGTGCACATATATATGTTTAGGACAAAAAGTATACGTGCAATGATATTTAACTAATTTTACATACCCGTACATTCCTTTGAATTTTTACTAAAAGACGTATAACGCTAAAATGCCTACCGCTTTATACCTTTGAATTTTAACTAAATGCCTACTTTTTAACAATGTTTTACTTCGTTTAGCTTATCTCATCATAAGCATTTTATCCGTTGCTTCAGTTATGTTAACCGTAAAAATCGTAAGCTCAAGCAGACGTTTACAAGAAGAACGTGATTTGCAATGTAATTTGACCAAAAGCTTTTACTTTATAAAGATTTATCTGTTAGTTTGTTAGTACAAATGATTAGTGTTTCATGATAGTTAACGTAGTTTTTCTACTATGAATTTCCATGCTTTTCAGAAGTTTTTGATATTAACGTATATAACGTGTGCACATATATATGTTTAGGACAAAAAGTATATGTGCAATGATATTTAACTAATTTTATATGCCCGTTTATACCTTTCAATTTAAGCAAAAAGAGGTATTATGATAAAGCTAAAATGCCTACTTTTTAATAATGTTTTACTTCGTTTAGCTAATACAATCATCAGCATTTTATCCGTGGCTTTAGTTAGGTTAACCGTAAATATCGTAAGGTCATGCACATGTTTGCAACAAGATCGAGATTTGCAATGTAATTTTACTAAAAACGTTTACTTTATCTGTTAGTTTTATAGTACAAATGATTAGTTTTTCCCGATAGTTCACGTAGGTTTTCTACTATGAATATCCACTTTTTTCAGGAGTTTTTCTTTCTATTAACGAATGTTTTGGACATATGTATATTTGCAATGTTATTTAACTAATTTTACATAACCGTTCATTCATTTGACTTTTAAATAAAGACGTATTTAGATAAGGCTAAAATGCCTACCGCTTTATACGTTTGAATTTTAACTAAATGCCTACTTTTTAACAATGTTTTACTTCGTTTAGCTTATCTCATCATAAGCATTTTATCCGTTGCTTCAGTTATGTTAACCGTAAAAATCGTAAGCTCAAGCAGACGTTTACAAGAAGAACGTGATTTGCAATGTAATTTGACCAAAAGCTTTTACTTTATAAAGATTTATCTGTTAGTTTGTTAGTACAAATGATTAGTGTTTCATGATAGTTAACGTAGTTTTTCTACTATGAATTTCCATGCTTTTCAGAAGTTTTTGATATTAACGTATATAACGTGTGCACATATATATGTTTAGGACAAAAAGTATATGTGCAATGATATTTAACTAATTTTATATGCCCGTTTATACCTTTCAATTTAAGCAAAAAGAGGTATTATGATAAAGCTAAAATGCCTACTTTTTAATAATGTTTTACTTCGTTTAGCTAATACAATCATCAGCATTTTATCCGTGGCTTTAGTTAGGTTAACCGTAAATATCGTAAGGTCATGCACATGTTTGCAACAAGATCGAGATTTGCAATGTAATTTTACTAAAAACGTTTACTTTATCTGTTAGTTTTATAGTACAAATGATTAGTTTTTCCCGATAGTTCACGTAGGTTTTCTACTATGAATATCCACTTTTTTCAGGAGTTTTTCTTTCTATTAACGAATGTTTTGGACATATGTATATTTGCAATGTTATTTAACTAATTTTACATAACCGTTCATTCATTTGACTTTTAAATAAAGACGTATTTAGATAAGGCTAAAATGCCTACCGCTTTATACCTTTGAATTTTAACTAAAAGATGTATTATGATGAAGCCTAAATACCTACTTTTTAACAATGTTTTACTTCGTTTAGCTAATATTATCATAAGCATTTTATCCGTTGCTTCAGTTATGTTAACCGTAAAATCGTAAGCTCATGCAGACGTTTACAAAAAGAACGTGATTTGCAATGTAATTTGACCAAAAGCTTAAATTTATAAAGATTTATCTGTTAGTTTGTTAGTATAAATGATTAGTGTTTCATGATAGTTAACGTAGATTTTTTTACTATGAATTTCCATGCTTTTCCGAAGTTTTTTTTATATTAACGTATATAACGTGTGCACATATATATGTTTAGGACAAAAAGTATATGTGCAATGATATTTAACTAATTTTACATACCCGTTCATTCCTTTGAATTTTTACTAAAAGACGTATAACGCTAAAATGCCTACCGCTTTATACGTTTGAATTTTAACTAAATGCCTACTTTTTAACCATGTTTTACTTCGTTTAGCTTATCTCATCATAAGCATTTTATCCGTTGCTTCAGTTATGTTAACCGTAAAAATCGTAAGCTCAAGCAGACGTTTACAAGAAGAACGTGATTTGCAATGTAATTTGACCAAAAGCTTTTACTTTATAAAGATTTATCTGTTAGTTTGTTAGTACAAATGATTAGTGTTTCATGATAGTTAACGTAGTTTTTCTACTATGAATTTCCATGCTTTTCAGAAGTTTTTGATATTAACGTATATAACGTGTGCACATATATATGTTTAGGACAAAAAGTATATGTGCAATGATATTTAACTAATTTTATATGCCCCTTTATACCTTTCAATTTAAGCAAAAAGAGGTATTATGATAAAGCTAAAATGCCTACTTTTTAATAATGTTTTACTTCGTTTAGCTAATACAATCATCAGCATTTTATCCGTGGCTTTAGTTAGGTTAACCGTAAATATCGTAAGGTCATGCACATGTTTGCAACAAGATTGAGATTTGCAATGTAATTTTACTAAAAACGTTTACTTTATAAAGATTTTTCTGTTTTATAGTACAAATGATTAGTTTTTCCCGATAGTTCACGTAGGTTTTCTACTATGAATATCCACTTTTTTTCAGGAGTTTTTCTTTCTATTAACGAATGTTTTGGACATATGTATATTTGCAATGTTATTTAACTAATTTTACATAACCGTTCATTCATTTGACTTTTAAATAAAGACGTATTTAGATAAGGCTAAAATGCCTACCGCTTTATACCTTTGAATTTTAACTAAAAGATGTATTATGATGAAGCCTAAATACCTACTTTTTAACAATGTTTTACTTCGTTTAGCTAATATTATCATAAGCATTTTATCCGTTGCTTCAGTTATGTTAACCGTAAAATCGTAAGCTCATGCAGACGTTTACAAAAAGAACGTGATTTGCAATGTAATTTGACCAAAAGCTTAAATTTATAAAGATTTATCTGTTAGTTTGTTAGTATAAATGATTAGTGTTTCATGATAGTTAACGTAGATTTTTTTACTATGAATTTCCATGCTTTTCCGAAATTTTTTTTATATTAACGTATATAACGTGTGCACATATATATGTTTAGGACAAAAAGTATATGTGCAATGATATTTAACTAATTTTACATACCCGTTCATTCCTTTGAATTTTTACTAAAAGACGTATAACGCTAAAATGCCTACCGCTTTATACGTTTGAATTTTAACTAAATGCCTACTTTTTAACAATGTTTTACTTCGTTTAGCTTATCTCATCATAAGCATTTTATCCGTTGCTTCAGTTATGTTAACCGTAAAAATCGTAAGCTCAAGCAGACGTTTACAAGAAGAACGTGATTTGCAATGTAATTTGACCAAAAGCTTTTACTTTATAAAGATTTATCTGTTAGTTTGTTAGTACAAATGATTAGTGTTTCATGATAGTTAACGTAGTTTTTCTACTATGAATTTCCATGCTTTTCAGAAGTTTTTGATATTAACGTATATAACGTGTGCACATATATATGTTTAGGACAAAAAGTATATGTGCAATGATATTTAACTAATTTTATATGCCCCTTTATACCTTTCAATTTAAGCAAAAAGAGGTATTATGATAAAGCTAAAATGCCTACTTTTTAATAATGTTTTACTTCGTTTAGCTAATACAATCATCAGCATTTTATCCGTGGCTTTAGTTAGGTTAACCGTAAATATCGTAAGGTCATGCACATGTTTGCAACAAGATCGAGATTTGCAATGTAATTTTACTAAAAACGTTTACTTTATCTGTTAGTTTTATAGTACAAATGATTAGTTTTTCCCGATAGTTCACGTAGGTTTTCTACTATGAATATCCACTTTTTTTCAGGAGTTTTTCTTTCTATTAACGAATGTTTTGGACATATGTATATTTGCAATGTTATTTAACTAATTTTACATAACCGTTCATTCATTTGACTTTTAAATAAAGACGTATTTACATAAGGCTAAAATGCCTACCGCTTTATACCTTTGAATTTTAACTAAAAGATGTATTATGATGAAGCCTAAATACCTACTTTTTAACAATGTTTTACTTCGTTTAGCTAATATTATCATAAGCATTTTATCCGTTGCTTCAGTTATGTTAACCGTAAAATCGTAAGCTCATGCAGACGTTTACAAAAAGAACGTGATTTGCAATGTAATTTGACCAAAAGCTTAAATTTATAAAGATTTATCTGTTAGTTTGTTAGTATAAATGATTAGTGTTTCATGATAGTTAACGTAGATTTTTTACTATGAATTTCCATGCTTTTCCGAAGTTTTTTTTATATTAACGTATATAACGTGTGCACATATATATGTTTAGGACAAAAAGTATATGTGCAATGATATTTAACTAATTTTACATACCCGTTCATTCCTTTGAATTTTTACTAAAAGACGTATAACGCTAAAATGCCTACCGCTTTATACCTTTGAATTTTAACTAAATGCCTACTTTTTAACAATGTTTTACTTCGTTTAGCTTATCTCATCATAAGCATTTTATCCGTTGCTTCAGTTATGTTAACCGTAAAAATCGTAAGCTCAAGCAGACGTTTACAAGAAGAACGTGATTTGCAATGTAATTTGACCAAAAGCTTTTACTTTATAAAGATTTATCTGTTAGTTTGTTAGTACAAATGATTAGTGTTTCATGATAGTTAACGTAGTTTTTCTACTATGAATTTCCATGCTTTTCAGAAGTTTTTGATATTAACGTATATAACGTGTGCACATATATATGTTTAGGACAAAAAGTATATGTGCAATGATATTTAACTAATTTTATATGCCCCTTAATACCTTTCAATTTAAGCAAAAAGAGGTATTATGATAAAGCTAAAATGCCTACTTTTTAATAATGTTTTACTTCGTTTAGCTAATACAATCATCAGCATTTTATCCGTGGCTTTAGTTAGGTTAACCGTAAATATCGTAAGGTCATGCACATGTTTGCAACAAGATTGAGATTTGCAATGTAATTTTACTAAAAACGTTTACTTTATCTGTTAGTTTTATAGTACAAATGATTAGTTTTTCCCGATAGTTCACGTAGGTTTTCTACTATGAATATCCACTTTTTTCAGGAGTTTTTCTTTCTATTAATGAATGTTTTGGACATATGTATATTTGCAATGTTATTTAACTAATTTTACATAACCGTTCATTCATTTGACTTTTAAATAAAGACGTATTTAGATAAGGCTAAAATGCCTACCGCTTTATACCTTTGAATTTTAACTAAAAGATGTATTATGATGAAGCCTAAATACCTACTTTTTAACAATGTTTTACTTCGTTTAGCTAATATTATCATAAGCATTTTATCCGTTGCTTCAGTTATGTTAACCGTAAAATCGTAAGCTCATGCAGACGTTTACAAAAAGAACGTGATTTGCAATGTAATTTGACCAAAAGCTTAAATTTATAAAGATTTATCTGTTAGTTTGTTAGTATAAATGATTAGTGTTTCATGATAGTTAACGTAGATTTTTTTACTATGAATTTCCATGCTTTTCCGAAGTTTTTTTTTATATTAACGTATATAACGTGTGCACATTTGTTTAGGACAAAAAGTATATGTGCAATGATATTTAACTAATTTTACATACCCGTTCATTCCTTTGAATTTTTACTAAAAGACGTATAACGCTAAAATGCCTACCGCTTTATACGTTTGAATTTTAACTAAATGCCTACTTTTTAACAATGTTTTACTTCGTTTAGCTTATCTCATCATAAGCATTTTATCCGTTGCTTCAGTTATGTTAACCGTAAAAATCGTAAGCTCAAGCAGACGTTTACAAGAAGAACGTGATTTGCAATGTAATTTGACCAAAAGCTTTTACTTTATAAAGATTTATCTGTTAGTTTGTTAGTACAAATGATTAGTGTTTCATGATAGTTAACGTAGTTTTTCTACTATGAATTTCCATGCTTTTCAGAAGTTTTTGATATTAACGTATATAACGTGTGCACATATATATGTTTAGGACAAAAAGTATATGTGCAATGATATTTAACTAATTTTATATGCCCGTTTATACCTTTCAATTTAAGCAAAAAGAGGTATTATGATAAAGCTAAAATGCCTACTTTTTAATAATGTTTTACTTCGTTTAGCTAATACAATCATCAGCATTTTATCCGTGGCTTTAGTTAGGTTAACCGTAAATATCGTAAGGTCATGCACATGTTTGCAACAAGATCGAGATTTGCAATGTAATTTTACTAAAAACGTTTACTTTATCTGTTAGTTTTATAGTACAAATGATTAGTTTTTCCCGATAGTTCACGTAGGTTTTCTACTATGAATATCCACTTTTTTCAGGAGTTTTTCTTTCTATTAATGAATGTTTTGGACATATGTATATTTGCAATGTTATTTAACTAATTTTACATAACCGTTCATTCATTTGACTTTTAAATAAAGACGTATTTAGATAAGGCTAAAATGCCTACCGCTTTATACCTTTGAATTTTAACTAAAAGATGTATTATGATGAAGCCTAAATACCTACTTTTTAACAATGTTTTACTTCGTTTAGCTAATATTATCATAAGCATTTTATCCGTTGCTTCAGTTATGTTAACCGTAAAATCGTAAGCTCATGCAGACGTTTACAAAAAGAACGTGATTTGCAATGTAATTTGACCAAAAGCTTAAATTTATAAAGATTTATCTGTTAGTTTGTTAGTATAAATGATTAGTGTTTCATGATAGTTAACGTAGATTTTTTTACTATGATTTTCCATGCTTTTCCGAAGTTTTTTTTATATTAACGTATATAACGTGTGCACATATATATGTTTAGGACAAAAAGTATACGTGCAATGATATTTAACTAATTTTACATACCCGTACATTCCTTTGAATTTTTACTAAAAGACGTATAACGCTAAAATGCCTACCGCTTTATACCTTTGAATTTTAACTAAATGCCTATTTTTTAACAATGTTTTACTTCGTTTAGCTTATCTCATCATAAGCATTTTATCCGTTGCTTCAGTTATGTTAACCGTAAAAATCGTAAGTTCAAGCAGACGTTTACAAGAAGAACGTGATTTGCAATGTAATTTGACCAAAAGCTTTTACTTTATAAAGATTTATCTGTTAATTTGTTAGTACAAATGATTAGTGTTTCATGATAGTTAACGTAGTTTTTCTACTATGAATTTCCATGCTTTTCAGAAGTTTTTGATATTAACGTATATAACGTGTGCACATATATATGTTTAGGACAAAAAGTATATGTGCAATGATATTTAACTAATTTTATATGCCCGTTTATACCTTTCAATTTAAGCAAAAAGAGGTATTATGATAAAGCTAAAATGCCTACTTTTTAATAATGTTTTACTTCGTTTAGCTAATACAATCATCAGCATTTTATCCGTGGCTTTAGTTAGGTTAACCGTAAATATCGTAAGGTCATGCACATGTTTGCAACAAGATCGAGATTTGCAATGTAATTTTACTAAAAACGTTTACTTTATCTGTTAGTTTTATAGTACAAATGATTAGTTTTTCCCGATAGTTCACGTAGGTTTTCTACTATGAATATCCACTTTTTTCAGGAGTTTTTCTTTCTATTAACGAATGTTTTGGACATATGTATATTTGCAATGTTATTTAACTAATTTTACATAACCGTTCATTCATTTGACTTTTAAATAAAGACGTATTTAGATAAGGCTAAAATGCCTACCGCTTTATACGTTTGAATTTTAACTAAATGCCTACTTTTTAACAATGTTTTACTTCGTTTAGCTTATCTCATCAAAAGCATTTTATCCGTTGCTTCAGTTATGTTAACCGTAAAAATCGTAAGCTCAAGCAGACGTTTACAAGAAGAACGTGATTTGCAATGTAATTTGACCAAAAGCTTTTACTTTATAAAGATTTATCTGTTAGTTTGTTAGTACAAATGATTAGTGTTTCATGATAGTTAACGTAGTTTTTCTACTATGAATTTCCATGCTTTTCAGAAGTTTTTGATATTAACGTATATAACGTGTGCACATATATATGTTTAGGACAAAAAGTATATGTGCAATGATATTTAACTAATTTTATATGCCCGTTTATACCTTTCAATTTAAGCAAAAAGAGGTATTATGATAAAGCTAAAATGCCTACTTTTTAATAATGTTTTACTTCGTTTAGCTAATACAATCATCAGCATTTTATCCGTGGCTTTAGTTAGGTTAACCGTAAATATCGTAAGGTCATGCACATGTTTGCAACAAGATCGAGATTTGCAATGTAATTTTACTAAAAACGTTTACTTTATAAAGATTTTTCTGTTAGTTTTATAGTACAAATGATTAGTTTTTCCCGATAGTTCACGTAGGTTTTCTACTATGAATATCCACTTTTTTCAGGAGTTTTTCTTTCTATTAACGAATGTTTTGGACATATGTATATTTGCAATGTTATTTAACTAATTTTACATAACCGTTTATTCATTTGACTTTTAAATAAAGACGTATTTAGATAAGGCTAAAATGCCTACCGCTTTATACCTTTGAATTTTAACTAAAAGATGTATTATGATGAAGCCTAAATACCTACTTTTTAACAATGTTTTACTTCGTTTAGCTAATATTATCATAAGCATTTTATCCGTTGCTTCAGTTATGTTAACCGTAAAATCGTAAGCTCATGCAGACGTTTACAAAAAGAACGTGATTTGCAATGTAATTTGACCAAAAGCTTAAATTTATAAAGATTTATCTGTTAGTTTGTTAGTATAAATGATTAGTGTTTCATGATAGTTAACGTAGATTTTTTTACTATGAATTTCCATGCTTTTCCGAAGTTTTTTTTATATTAACGTATATAACGTGTGCACATATATATGTTTAGGACAAAAAGTATACGTGCAATGATATTTAACTAATTTTACATACCCGTACATTCCTTTGAATTTTTACTAAAAGACGTATAACGCTAAAATGCCTACCGCTTTATACCTTTGAATTTTAACTAAATGCCTACTTTTTAACAATGTTTTACTTCGTTTAGCTTATCTCATCATAAGCATTTTATCCGTTGCTTCAGTTATGTTAACCGTAAAAATCGTAAGCTCAAGCAGACGTTTACAAGAAGAACGTGATTTGCAATGTAATTTGACCAAAAGCTTTTACTTTATAAAGATTTATCTGTTAGTTTGTTAGTACAAATGATTAGTGTTTCATGATAGTTAACGTAGTTTTTCTACTATGAATTTCCATGCTTTTCAGAAGTTTTTGATATTAACGTATATAACGTGTGCACATATATATGTTTAGGACAAAAAGTATATGTGCAATGATATTTAACTAATTTTATATGCCCGTTTATACCTTTCAATTTAAGCAAAAAGAGGTATTATGATAAAGCTAAAATGCCTACTTTTTAATAATGTTTTACTTCGTTTAGCTAATACAATCATCAGCATTTTATCCGTGGCTTTAGTTAGGTTAACCGTAAATATCGTAAGGTCATGCACATGTTTGCAACAAGATCGAGATTTGCAATGTAATTTTACTAAAAACGTTTACTTTATCTGTTAGTTTTATAGTACAAATGATTAGTTTTTCCCGATAGTTCACGTAGGTTTTCTACTATGAATATCCACTTTTTTCAGGAGTTTTTCTTTCTATTAACGAATGTTTTGGACATATGTATATTTGCAATGTTATTTAACTAATTTTACATAACCGTTCATTCATTTGACTTTTAAATAAAGACGTATTTAGATAAGGCTAAAATGCCTACCGCTTTATACGTTTGAATTTTAACTAAATGCCTACTTTTTAACAATGTTTTACTTCGTTTAGCTTATCTCATCATAAGCATTTTATCCGTTGCTTCAGTTATGTTAACCGTAAAAATCGTAAGCTCAAGCAGACGTTTACAAGAAGAACGTGATTTGCAATGTAATTTGACCAAAAGCTTTTACTTTATAAAGATTTATCTGTTAGTTTGTTAGTACAAATGATTAGTGTTTCATGATAGTTAACGTAGTTTTTCTACTATGAATTTCCATGCTTTTCAGAAGTTTTTGATATTAACGTATATAACGTGTGCACATATATATGTTTAGGACAAAAAGTATATGTGCAATGATATTTAACTAATTTTATATGCCCGTTTATACCTTTCAATTTAAGCAAAAAGAGGTATTATGATAAAGCTAAAATGCCTACTTTTTAATAATGTTTTACTTCGTTTAGCTAATACAATCATCAGCATTTTATCCGTGGCTTTAGTTAGGTTAACCGTAAATATCGTAAGGTCATGCACATGTTTGCAACAAGATCGAGATTTGCAATGTAATTTTACTAAAAACGTTTACTTTATAAAGATTTTTCTGTTAGTTTTATAGTACAAATGATTAGTTTTTCCCGATAGTTCACGTAGGTTTTCTACTATGAATATCCACTTTTTTCAGGAGTTTTTCTTTCTATTAACGAATGTTTTGGACATATGTATATTTGCAATGTTATTTAACTAATTTTACATAACCGTTTATTCATTTGACTTTTAAATAAAGACGTATTTAGATAAGGCTAAAATGCCTACCGCTTTATACCTTTGAATTTTAACTAAAAGATGTATTATGATGAAGCCTAAATACCTACTTTTTAACAATGTTTTACTTCGTTTAGCTAATATTATCATAAGCATTTTATCCGTTGCTTCAGTTATGTTAACCGTAAAATCGTAAGCTCATGCAGACGTTTACAAAAAGAACGTGATTTGCAATGTAATTTGACCAAAAGCTTAAATTTATAAAGATTTATCTGTTAGTTTGTTAGTATAAATGATTAGTGTTTCATGATAGTTAACGTAGATTTTTTTACTATGAATTTCCATGCTTTTCCGAAGTTTTTTTTATATTAACGTATATAACGTGTGCACATATATATGTTTAGGACAAAAAGTATACGTGCAATGATATTTAACTAATTTTACATACCCGTACATTCCTTTGAATTTTTACTAAAAGACGTATAACGCTAAAATGCCTACCGCTTTATACCTTTGAATTTTAACTAAATGCCTACTTTTTAACAATGTTTTACTTCGTTTAGCTTATCTCATCATAAGCATTTTATCCGTTGCTTCAGTTATGTTAACCGTAAAAATCGTAAGCTCAAGCAGACGTTTACAAGAAGAACGTGATTTGCAATGTAATTTGACCAAAAGCTTTTACTTTATAAAGATTTATCTGTTAGTTTGTTAGTACAAATGATTAGTGTTTCATGATAGTTAACGTAGTTTTTCTACTATGAATTTCCATGCTTTTCAGAAGTTTTTGATATTAACGTATATAACGTGTGCACATATATATGTTTAGGACAAAAAGTATATGTGCAATGATATTTAACTAATTTTATATGCCCGTTTATACCTTTCAATTTAAGCAAAAAGAGGTATTATGATAAAGCTAAAATGCCTACTTTTTAATAATGTTTTACTTCGTTTAGCTAATACAATCATCAGCATTTTATCCGTGGCTTTAGTTAGGTTAACCGTAAATATCGTAAGGTCATGCACATGTTTGCAACAAGATCGAGATTTGCAATGTAATTTTACTAAAAACGTTTACTTTATAAAGATTTTTCTGTTAGTTTTATAGTACAAATGATTAGTTTTTCCCGATAGTTCACGTAGGTTTTCTACTATGAATATCCACTTTTTTCAGGAGTTTTTCTTTCTATTAACGAATGTTTTGGACATATGTATATTTGCAATGTTATTTAACTAATTTTACATAACCGTTTATTCATTTGACTTTTAAATAAAGACGTATTTAGATAAGGCTAAAATGCCTACCGCTTTATACCTTTGAATTTTAACTAAAAGATGTATTATGATGAAGCCTAAATACCTACTTTTTAACAATGTTTTACTTCGTTTAGCTAATATTATGATAAGCATTTTATCCGTTGCTTCAGTTATGTTAACCGTAAAATCGTAAGCTCATGCAGACGTTTACAAAAAGAACGTGATTTGCAATGTAATTTGACCAAAAGCTTAAATTTATAAAGATTTATCTGTTAGTTTGTTAGTATAAATGATTAGTGTTTCATGATAGTTAACGTAGATTTTTTTACTATGAATTTCCATGCTTTTCCGAAGTTTTTTTTATATTAACGTATATAACGTGTGCACATATATATGTTTAGGACAAAAAGTATACGTGCAATGATATTTAACTAATTTTACATACCCGTACATTCCTTTGAATTTTTACTAAAAGACGTATAACGCTAAAATGCCTACCGCTTTATACGTTTGAATTTTAACTAAATGCCTACTTTTTAACAATGTTTTACTTCGTTTAGCTTATCTCATCATAAGCATTTTATCCGTTGCTTCAGTTATGTTAACCGTAAAAATCGTAAGCTCAAGCAGACGTTTACAAGAAGAACGTGATTTGCAATGTAATTTGACCAAAAGCTTTTACTTTATAAAGATTTATCTGTTAGTTTGTTAGTACAAATGATTAGTGTTTCATGATAGTTAACGTAGTTTTTCTACTATGAATTTCCATGCTTTTCAGAAGTTTTTGATATTAACGTATATAACGTGTGCACATATATATGTTTAGGACAAAAAGTATATGTGCAATGATATTTAACTAATTTTATATGCCCGTTTATACCTTTCAATTTAAGCAAAAAGAGGTATTATGATAAAGCTAAAATGCCTACTTTTTAATAATGTTTTACTTCGTTTAGCTAATACAATCATCAGCATTTTATCCGTGGCTTTAGTTAGGTTAACCGTAAATATCGTAAGGTCATGCACATGTTTGCAACAAGATCGAGATTTGCAATGTAATTTTACTAAAAACGTTTACTTTATAAAGATTTTTCTGTTAGTTTTATAGTACAAATGATTAGTTTTTCCCGATAGTTCACGTAGGTTTTCTACTATGAATATCCACTTTTTTCAGGAGTTTTTCTTTCTATTAACGAATGTTTTGGACATATGTATATTTGCAATGTTATTTAACTAATTTTACATAACCGTTTATTCATTTGACTTTTAAATAAAGACGTATTTAGATAAGGCTAAAATGCCTACCGCTTTATACCTTTGAATTTTAACTAAAAGATGTATTATGATGAAGCCTAAATACCTACTTTTTAACAATGTTTTACTTCGTTTAGCTAATATTATCATAAGCATTTTATCCGTTGCTTCAGTTATGTTAACCGTAAAATCGTAAGCTCATGCAGACGTTTACAAAAAGAACGTGATTTGCAATGTAATTTGACCAAAAGCTTAAATTTATAAAGATTTATCTGTTAGTTTGTTAGTATAAATGATTAGTGTTTCATGATAGTTAACGTAGATTTTTTTACTATGAATTTCCATGCTTTTCCGAAGTTTTTTTTATATTAACGTATATAACGTGTGCACATATATATGTTTAGGACAAAAAGTATACGTGCAATGATATTTAACTAATTTTACATACCCGTACATTCCTTTGAATTTTTACTAAAAGACGTATAACGTTAAATGCCTACCGCTTTATACCTTTGAATTTTAACTAAATGCCTACTTTTTAACAATGTTTTACTTCGTTTAGCTTATCTCATCATAAGCATTTTATCCGTTGCTTCAGTTATGTTAACCGTAAAAATCGTAAGCTCAAGCAGACGTTTACAAGAAGAACGTGATTTGCAATGTAATTTGACCAAAAGCTTTTACTTTATAAAGATTTATCTGTTAATTTGTTAGTACAAATGATTAGTGTTTCATGATAGTTAACGTAGTTTTTCTACTATGAATTTCCATGCTTTTCAGAAGTTTTTGATATTAACGTATATAACGTGTGCACATATATATGTTTAGGACAAAAAGTATATGTGCAATGATATTTAACTAATTTTATATGCCCGTTTATACCTTTCAATTTAAGCAAAAAGAGGTATTATGATAAAGCTAAAATGCCTACTTTTTAATAATGTTTTACTTCGTTTAGCTAATACAATCATCAGCATTTTATCCGTGGCTTTAGTTAGGTTAACCGTAAATATCGTAAGGTCATGCACATGTTTGCAACAAGATCGAGATTTGCAATGTAATTTTACTAAAAACGTTTACTTTATAAAGATTTTTCTGTTAGTTTTATAGTACAAATGATTAGTTTTTCCCGATAGTTCACGTAGGTTTTCTACTATGAATATCCACTTTTTTCAGGAGTTTTTCTTTCTATTAACGAATGTTTTGGACATATGTATATTTGCAATGTTATTTAACTAATTTTACATAACCGTTTATTCATTTGACTTTTAAATAAAGACGTATTTAGATAAGGCTAAAATGCCTACCGCTTTATACCTTTGAATTTTAACTAAAAGATGTATTATGATGAAGCCTAAATACCTACTTTTTAACAATGTTTTACTTCGTTTAGCTAATATTATCATAAGCATTTTATCCGTTGCTTCAGTTATGTTAACCGTAAAATCGTAAGCTCATGCAGACGTTTACAAAAAGAACGTGATTTGCAATGTAATTTGACCAAAAGCTTAAATTTATAAAGATTTATCTGTTAGTTTGTTAGTATAAATGATTAGTGTTTCATGATAGTTAACGTAGATTTTTTTACTATGAATTTCCATGCTTTTCCGAAGTTTTTTTTATATTAACGTATATAACGTGTGCACATATATATGTTTAGGACAAAAAGTATACGTGCAATGATATTTAACTAATTTTACATACCCGTACATTCCTTTGAATTTTTACTAAAAGACGTATAACGTTAAATGCCTACCGCTTTATACCTTTGAATTTTAACTAAATGCCTACTTTTTAACAATGTTTTACTTCGTTTAGCTTATCTCATCATAAGCATTTTATCCGTTGCTTCAGTTATGTTAACCGTAAAAATCGTAAGCTCAAGCAGACGTTTACAAGAAGAACGTGATTTGCAATGTAATTTGACCAAAAGCTTTTACTTTATAAAGATTTATCTGTTAATTTGTTAGTACAAATGATTAGTGTTTCATGATAGTTAACGTAGTTTTTCTACTATGAATTTCCATGCTTTTCAGAAGTTTTTGATATTAACGTATATAACGTGTGCACATATATATGTTTAGGACAAAAAGTATATGTGCAATGATATTTAACTAATTTTATATGCCCGTTTATACCTTTCAATTTAAGCAAAAAGAGGTATTATGATAAAGCTAAAATGCCTACTTTTTAATAATGTTTTACTTCGTTTAGCTAATACAATCATCAGCATTTTATCCGTGGCTTTAGTTAGGTTAACCGTAAATATCGTAAGGTCATGCACATGTTTGCAACAAGATCGAGATTTGCAATGTAATTTTACTAAAAACGTTTACTTTATAAAGATTTTTCTGTTAGTTTTATAGTACAAATGATTAGTTTTTCCCGATAGTTCACGTAGGTTTTCTACTATGAATATCCACTTTTTTCAGGAGTTTTTCTTTCTATTAACGAATGTTTTGGACATATGTATATTTGCAATGTTATTTAACTAATTTTACATAACCGTTTATTCATTTGACTTTTAAATAAAGACGTATTTAGATAAGGCTAAAATGCCTACCGCTTTATACCTTTGAATTTTAACTAAAAGATGTATTATGATGAAGCCTAAATACCTACTTTTTAACAATGTTTTACTTCGTTTAGCTAATATTATCATAAGCATTTTATCCGTTGCTTCAGTTATGTTAACCGTAAAATCGTAAGCTCATGCAGACGTTTACAAAAAGAACGTGATTTGCAATGTAATTTGACCAAAAGCTTAAATTTATAAAGATTTATCTGTTAGTTTGTTAGTATAAATGATTAGTGTTTCATGATAGTTAACGTAGATTTTTTTACTATGAATTTCCATGCTTTTCCGAAGTTTTTTTTATATTAACGTATATAACGTGTGCACATATATATGTTTAGGACAAAAAGTATACGTGCAATGATATTTAACTAATTTTACATACCCGTACATTCCTTTGAATTTTTACTAAAAGACGTATAACGTTAAATGCCTACCGCTTTATACCTTTGAATTTTAACTAAATGCCTACTTTTTAACAATGTTTTACTTCGTTTAGCTTATCTCATCATAAGCATTTTATCCGTTGCTTCAGTTATGTTAACCGTAAAAATCGTAAGCTCAAGCAGACGTTTACAAGAAGAACGTGATTTGCAATGTAATTTGACCAAAAGCTTTTACTTTATAAAGATTTATCTGTTAATTTGTTAGTACAAATGATTAGTGTTTCATGATAGTTAACGTAGTTTTTCTACTATGAATTTCCATGCTTTTCAGAAGTTTTTGATATTAACGTATATAACGTGTGCACATATATATGTTTAGGACAAAAAGTATATGTGCAATGATATTTAACTAATTTTATATGCCCGTTTATACCTTTCAATTTAAGCAAAAAGAGGTATTATGATAAAGCTAAAATGCCTACTTTTTAATAATGTTTTACTTCGTTTAGCTAATACAATCATCAGCATTTTATCCGTGGCTTTAGTTAGGTTAACCGTAAATATCGTAAGGTCATGCACATGTTTGCAACAAGATCGAGATTTGCAATGTAATTTTACTAAAAACGTTTACTTTATAAAGATTTTTCTGTTAGTTTTATAGTACAAATGATTAGTTTTTCCCGATAGTTCACGTAGGTTTTCTACTATGAATATCCACTTTTTTCAGGAGTTTTTCTTTCTATTAACGAATGTTTTGGACATATGTATATTTGCAATGTTATTTAACTAATTTTACATAACCGTTTATTCATTTGACTTTTAAATAAAGACGTATTTAGATAAGGCTAAAATGCCTACCGCTTTATACCTTTGAATTTTAACTAAAAGATGTATTATGATGAAGCCTAAATACCTACTTTTTAACAATGTTTTACTTCGTTTAGCTAATATTATCATAAGCATTTTATCCGTTGCTTCAGTTATGTTAACCGTAAAATCGTAAGCTCATGCAGACGTTTACAAAAAGAACGTGATTTGCAATGTAATTTGACCAAAAGCTTAAATTTATAAAGATTTATCTGTTAGTTTGTTAGTATAAATGATTAGTGTTTCATGATAGTTAACGTAGATTTTTTTACTATGAATTTCCATGCTTTTCCGAAGTTTTTTTTATATTAACGTATATAACGTGTGCACATATATATGTTTAGGACAAAAAGTATACGTGCAATGATATTTAACTAATTTTACATACCCGTACATTCCTTTGAATTTTTACTAAAAGACGTATAACGTTAAATGCCTACCGCTTTATACCTTTGAATTTTAACTAAATGCCTACTTTTTAACAATGTTTTACTTCGTTTAGCTTATCTCATCATAAGCATTTTATCCGTTGCTTCAGTTATGTTAACCGTAAAAATCGTAAGCTCAAGCAGACGTTTACAAGAAGAACGTGATTTGCAATGTAATTTGACCAAAAGCTTTTACTTTATAAAGATTTATCTGTTAATTTGTTAGTACAAATGATTAGTGTTTCATGATAGTTAACGTAGTTTTTCTACTATGAATTTCCATGCTTTTCAGAAGTTTTTGATATTAACGTATATAACGTGTGCACATATATATGTTTAGGACAAAAAGTATATGTGCAATGATATTTAACTAATTTTATATGCCCGTTTATACCTTTCAATTTAAGCAAAAAGAGGTATTATGATAAAGCTAAAATGCCTACTTTTTAATAATGTTTTACTTCGTTTAGCTAATACAATCATCAGCATTTTATCCGTGGCTTTAGTTAGGTTAACCGTAAATATCGTAAGGTCATGCACATGTTTGCAACAAGATCGAGATTTGCAATGTAATTTTACTAAAAACGTTTACTTTATAAAGATTTTTCTGTTAGTTTTATAGTACAAATGATTAGTTTTTCCCGATAGTTCACGTAGGTTTTCTACTATGAATATCCACTTTTTTCAGGAGTTTTTCTTTCTATTAACGAATGTTTTGGACATATGTATATTTGCAATGTTATTTAACTAATTTTACATAACCGTTTATTCATTTGACTTTTAAATAAAGACGTATTTAGATAAGGCTAAAATGCCTACCGCTTTATACCTTTGAATTTTAACTAAAAGATGTATTATGATGAAGCCTAAATACCTACTTTTTAACAATGTTTTACTTCGTTTAGCTAATATTATCATAAGCATTTTATCCGTTGCTTCAGTTATGTTAACCGTAAAATCGTAAGCTCATGCAGACGTTTACAAAAAGAACGTGATTTGCAATGTAATTTGACCAAAAGCTTAAATTTATAAAGATTTATCTGTTAGTTTGTTAGTATAAATGATTAGTGTTTCATGATAGTTAACGTAGATTTTTTTACTATGAATTTCCATGCTTTTCCGAAGTTTTTTTTATATTAACGTATATAACGTGTGCACATATATATGTTTAGGACAAAAAGTATACGTGCAATGATATTTAACTAATTTTACATACCCGTACATTCCTTTGAATTTTTACTAAAAGACGTATAACGCTAAAATGCCTACCGCTTTATACGTTTGAATTTTAACTAAATGCCTACTTTTTAACAATGTTTTACTTCGTTTAGCTTATCTCATCATAAGCATTTTATCCGTTGCTTCAGTTATGTTAACCGTAAAAATCGTAAGCTCAAGCAGACGTTTACAAGAAGAACGTGATTTGCAATGTAATTTGACCAAAAGCTTTTACTTTATAAAGATTTATCTGTTAGTTTGTTAGTACAAATGATTAGTGTTTCATGATAGTTAACGTAGTTTTTCTACTATGAATTTCCATGCTTTTCAGAAGTTTTTGATATTAACGTATATAACGTGTGCACATATATATGTTTAGGACAAAAAGTATATGTGCAATGATATTTAACTAATTTTATATGCCCGTTTATACCTTTCAATTTAAGCAAAAAGAGGTATTATGATAAAGCTAAAATGCCTACTTTTTAATAATGTTTTACTTCGTTTAGCTAATACAATCATCAGCATTTTATCCGTGGCTTTAGTTAGGTTAACCGTAAATATCGTAAGGTCATGCACATGTTTGCAACAAGATCGAGATTTGCAATGTAATTTTACTAAAAACGTTTACTTTATAAAGATTTTTCTGTTAGTTTTATAGTACAAATGATTAGTTTTTCCCGATAGTTCACGTAGGTTTTCTACTATGAATATCCACTTTTTTCAGGAGTTTTTCTTTCTATTAACGAATGTTTTGGACATATGTATATTTGCAATGTTATTTAACTAATTTTACATAACCGTTTATTCATTTGACTTTTAAATAAAGACGTATTTAGATAAGGCTAAAATGCCTACCGCTTTATACCTTTGAATTTTAACTAAAAGATGTATTATGATGAAGCCTAAATACCTACTTTTTAACAATGTTTTACTTCGTTTAGCTAATATTATCATAAGCATTTTATCCGTTGCTTCAGTTATGTTAACCGTAAAATCGTAAGCTCATGCAGACGTTTACAAAAAGAACGTGATTTGCAATGTAATTTGACCAAAAGCTTAAATTTATAAAGATTTATCTGTTAGTTTGTTAGTATAAATGATTAGTGTTTCATGATAGTTAACGTAGATTTTTTTACTATGAATTTCCATGCTTTTCCGAAGTTTTTTTTATATTAACGTATATAACGTGTGCACATATATATGTTTAGGACAAAAAGTATACGTGCAATGATATTTAACTAATTTTACATACCCGTACATTCCTTTGAATTTTTACTAAAAGACGTATAACGTTAAATGCCTACCGCTTTATACCTTTGAATTTTAACTAAATGCCTACTTTTTAACAATGTTTTACTTCGTTTAGCTTATCTCATCATAAGCATTTTATCCGTTGCTTCAGTTATGTTAACCGTAAAAATCGTAAGCTCAAGCAGACGTTTACAAGAAGAACGTGATTTGCAATGTAATTTGACCAAAAGCTTTTACTTTATAAAGATTTATCTGTTAATTTGTTAGTACAAATGATTAGTGTTTCATGATAGTTAACGTAGTTTTTCTACTATGAATTTCCATGCTTTTCAGAAGTTTTTGATATTAACGTATATAACGTGTGCACATATATATGTTTAGGACAAAAAGTATATGTGCAATGATATTTAACTAATTTTATATGCCCGTTTATACCTTTCAATTTAAGCAAAAAGAGGTATTATGATAAAGCTAAAATGCCTACTTTTTAATAATGTTTTACTTCGTTTAGCTAATACAATCATCAGCATTTTATCCGTGGCTTTAGTTAGGTTAACCGTAAATATCGTAAGGTCATGCACATGTTTGCAACAAGATCGAGATTTGCAATGTAATTTTACTAAAAACGTTTACTTTATAAAGATTTTTCTGTTAGTTTTATAGTACAAATGATTAGTTTTTCCCGATAGTTCACGTAGGTTTTCTACTATGAATATCCACTTTTTTCAGGAGTTTTTCTTTCTATTAACGAATGTTTTGGACATATGTATATTTGCAATGTTATTTAACTAATTTTACATAACCGTTTATTCATTTGACTTTTAAATAAAGACGTATTTAGATAAGGCTAAAATGCCTACCGCTTTATACCTTTGAATTTTAACTAAAAGATGTATTATGATGAAGCCTAAATACCTACTTTTTAACAATGTTTTACTTCGTTTAGCTAATATTATCATAAGCATTTTATCCGTTGCTTCAGTTATGTTAACCGTAAAATCGTAAGCTCATGCAGACGTTTACAAAAAGAACGTGATTTGCAATGTAATTTGACCAAAAGCTTAAATTTATAAAGATTTATCTGTTAGTTTGTTAGTATAAATGATTAGTGTTTCATGATAGTTAACGTAGATTTTTTTACTATGAATTTCCATGCTTTTCCGAAGTTTTTTTTATATTAACGTATATAACGTGTGCACATATATATGTTTAGGACAAAAAGTATACGTGCAATGATATTTAACTAATTTTACATACCCGTACATTCCTTTGAATTTTTACTAAAAGACGTATAACGTTAAATGCCTACCGCTTTATACCTTTGAATTTTAACTAAATGCCTACTTTTTAACAATGTTTTACTTCGTTTAGCTTATCTCATCATAAGCATTTTATCCGTTGCTTCAGTTATGTTAACCGTAAAAATCGTAAGCTCAAGCAGACGTTTACAAGAAGAACGTGATTTGCAATGTAATTTGACCAAAAGCTTTTACTTTATAAAGATTTATCTGTTAATTTGTTAGTACAAATGATTAGTGTTTCATGATAGTTAACGTAGTTTTTCTACTATGAATTTCCATGCTTTTCAGAAGTTTTTGATATTAACGTATATAACGTGTGCACATATATATGTTTAGGACAAAAAGTATATGTGCAATGATATTTAACTAATTTTATATGCCCGTTTATACCTTTCAATTTAAGCAAAAAGAGGTATTATGATAAAGCTAAAATGCCTACTTTTTAATAATGTTTTACTTCGTTTAGCTAATACAATCATCAGCATTTTATCCGTGGCTTTAGTTAGGTTAACCGTAAATATCGTAAGGTCATGCACATGTTTGCAACAAGATCGAGATTTGCAATGTAATTTTACTAAAAACGTTTACTTTATAAAGATTTTTCTGTTAGTTTTATAGTACAAATGATTAGTTTTTCCCGATAGTTCACGTAGGTTTTCTACTATGAATATCCACTTTTTTCAGGAGTTTTTCTTTCTATTAACGAATGTTTTGGACATATGTATATTTGCAATGTTATTTAACTAATTTTACATAACCGTTTATTCATTTGACTTTTAAATAAAGACGTATTTAGATAAGGCTAAAATGCCTACCGCTTTATACCTTTGAATTTTAACTAAAAGATGTATTATGATGAAGCCTAAATACCTACTTTTTAACAATGTTTTACTTCGTTTAGCTAATATTATCATAAGCATTTTATCCGTTGCTTCAGTTATGTTAACCGTAAAATCGTAAGCTCATGCAGACGTTTACAAAAAGAACGTGATTTGCAATGTAATTTGACCAAAAGCTTAAATTTATAAAGATTTATCTGTTAGTTTGTTAGTATAAATGATTAGTGTTT
>CAUZXS010002818.1:0-19522 GCA_963585895.1 Sepioteuthis lessoniana
ATATGTGCGTATTTTGTGTGTGTATATATATATATATATATATGTTTTGAGTGTGTGTGTGTGTATATATATATATATATATATATATATATATATATATGTGTATTGAGTGTGTGTGTATGTATATATATATATATATATATATATATATATATATATATATATGTATATAATTTATTGTGTGTGTATTTATATATGTGTGTTGTGTGAGTGCGTACATATGTATGTATATATTTGTATTGTGTGTGTGATAGATGTGTATATATGCATCTAGTATGTGTGTGTATATATATATATATATATATATACATATACATGTAATGGGTGTGTGGGCGTGTATGTGTGTGTTTGTGTGTGTGCGCGTACATATACCTGGTGCATTCAATTAGTTTCCACACTTTTTTTTTTTTTTTTTTTCGTACAGGCATTTAAAATTGTCGTAGACTCTTGAAAATTCACTATGTTATTGCTATACCACTTTTTGAGATGAATGAGGAGTTTTTATGATTTCAGGTTCAAATGAACAGCTACAGCAGAAATTGGTATACACTCTACTAAAACCTGATTGTCACTGTCGGTGAATTTCAAAAATGCAATCTTGATGTGAGGACTCTTTAGAAGAACGATATGCAATAAAATTCCGTTTTTAACTTGGAAAAATGCCACAGAAACGTATGGAATGCTTCAGACGGCTTTTGAAGCATCTTGCATGAATCGAGCATAAGTTTTTGAGTGGCATAAGAGATTGAAGGAAGACAGAGAGTCTGTGAGGGATGATGAGAGGTGTGGGAGGAGTAAGGAAGTCAAAACCTCTCCAATATACGCACATGGAAAAAATAGCTAACTGAGGCAATAGAATCGGGATTAATATAAATATTAATATTTCCCTTCTAAAAATTTATTACATTAACATAGCACATAAAGTTATTTATCGAACTTAACAAGAAAAGAACATAAAATAAAATGAAATAATTAAAAAGTTTAATTACCATAATTCCAATCGAAGGAAGAATTTTGAAAATAAAATAAATAGGTAAATAAAAAAAACGTAAGTTAAAAAAAATGAGGAGGTAACTCTTCACCTCTCTTCCTTTTCACCCCACCCTCATGTCTATTCTGTTTCATTTATCCATAAGATCTGAAGAAGTCCTGTTATAATTTTTTCTTCGTGTTTTTGTTTTACATCAGAAACGCAAAACAGGATGGAAATAAATTTATAATCCTGAAATAACCAGTCTTTGGTTTTTTTCTTTAAAGATATATATATAATCTGGAGAATCCTCAGGTATCTGAGAAATTCCACCTCCTATAATTCCTATTTTGACTCATTGCCATCAAAAATGATTTTGCTATCCAGGGCACAAAACCTTTGAGAATTCTTGTTTGCATTTTAATCTTTAGTTTAGAGAAACCTGTGTTGGTAATCAACAAACTTCAGAAATTTCAACTTGCGATTGAATATGTGAGTATTTTAAGGATAATTCCTAATAATTTTGAATGCTTTCAGTCTTTGTCACTGTATGGTCATTTTTTATAGAAAGGCCTGCTGCAGGCAGGAAAGTTCATAAACAAGAATGACAATCCTCCATTGAGCTTAAACCCAAAGACAATCTGACAACGCACACTCGCTATTTTCTACACACACACACACACAAAATATATATATATATATATATATATATATATATATATATATATATAAGCATATTTGATTAAATAATAAAAACACTGTCTATATAATTTTAAGATCCCTTTCAAGTTTTCTGATCAATGTCTTGGTTTCAGGTTGGAATTGCACTCTGGACAGTTTTGGTAAATTCATCTACCAATTTCAACCTGAAACCAAGACACTGATCTGGAAACTTGAAAGGATCTTAATAAAATAATATAGACAAAATGTGTCTTTATTATTTAATCAAACATGCTTAAATGAAAGAGTGCGCCACACCTACACACACACACACACACACGCACGAGCATGTGTGTATATATATATATATATATATATACATACACACACTCAACAAGTCAAAGTCATAATGTGGATTTAATGGAGAAAAAATGCAACCATATTTTAATACAATCCTTGGATGGTAGAAGTTTATCACTTGTAATGCGAGATGTCAAAGATAATGGACGAAAAGCATTAGCCATATCAATAGAACATTATTTATCAAAAGGAAAACCAAATTTCATTTCCCTATATACAGAACTAACATCTTTGAAAAGATTGGAATCAGAATCCTGACTCTGTTATAAGAGCTGAAAATGTTTCAAATTCTTTGAAGGAAGTTGGTGAAGTGATTAGCAACTGATTATTAATTGTCATGGTTTTAAAGGGATTGCCCTCTAATTTGAAACCTTTTACAACAGTTATAACCCAAAAGAAAAAAACTCTAACTTTTTCTAAATTTAAGGTATGCCTAAGAAGTTATGAAGAAACAGATAAAATGTGTTACCCCTCAAATGAATCCAACAAATTATCACAAATGAAAACTACATTTTAAAAAAAACCAAAGACTGGAATAAAAAAAAGGGGTAAGTACCCATTCACGTTATGATTGTAAATTAAGAAATTTTAATAATTATAGTAAACCTCACTATGGTAGTAAAACCTGGTATCTCCTCTCTCCATTCCCCTCCCCCCCGGCAAAGACAAATATGTTATATCTGTAATAAATATCATTTCTGCAAAATATGCCAAAATATTAGGCCATTCTAATGAATCAGATATTAAAAAGTTGTCCAAATTGAAAATACAACTGACCCCAGAATATATCCATAACTGTATACATATTCAAGGTAAAATGACAGAAAATAAAAGTAAAACCTCAGGAACAAAGGCAATTAAAAGAGTTAGGTGTATAGAATTTACTGACTCTTACGATGCTAACTTTTTACCTGAATCGACTGAAGATGACCAGATGGTATTGTCCAACTATATAAACAATAAATATGACAAGAAACCTTAAGAGGACCAAAATAATTCTCAAACATGCAATAAAGAGAAGGGACCAATACCTCACTCCCCAACTAGAGAAAGAAAAAAACATTTTTTGTAATTGAAAATTTTGAATTTCATGGGATTGACTATTGTTATAAAATGTGTACAATTCCCACCTATTATATTAAAGACGTTATCTCAGAAGACTCAGAATATTGGGTCTCAGCTATGCAATTTGATTCCCTTGCAGAAAATGATACTTTTGAATTAAAAAATGTCCTGAAGTGTAAAAATATTATAGGGAGCTGATGGGTGTATACTCTAAAGATATTAATCAAATATCCATAATTTCATTATCATAAGTCGATGATTTATTAATTGCTTCAAAAACTGAAGCAGATTTAATAGATTAAAGCAAGTCTAAATTCTAGATTCAAAATTATTGATCTTGGGAAATAATCCTGGTTTTTAGGAATACAATTTGAATGTAAAAATACCACTATTAAAATGAATCAATTAAAATATATTGAGAAGATATCAAAATTTAATATGGGAGATTTCAAACCATGCTCAATTCCATGTAAAATGGATATAAACAAAATAATTGACAGTAAAGTCGAATTAATAGGCAACAAACTGTATTGGGAAATTATTGGTTGTCTGATATAAATCGTGATTGTAATAAGACCAGATATTTACTATAGAGTTACAAGATTATCTCAAGATTGAGTTAAACTGACTGCTATCCATTTAACAAGCTCAAAACATGTTCTACATTATCTGAAAGACGCATTAAATCAGTCACTAGTATCTTTGAAAAATCACAGAAGCCCCTAAAACTAGAAGGATTTTGCAATGCAGATTGGGCTAATTTGAGTTACCAGAAAAGGTAATGATGATATTCAGCCCAGTCGGCAGGGGCTGTAGAATACACTGACTGCATCTCTGCAGAGGATTTAAAAAAAAAAAAACCTACTCCACCCAACGAGTGTCCTGGATATGACATTAAACTAGCCAAAAACTAAAATACTAAATCACTGTTTTTGTATTGTTATATCTGTTTTCTAAGAATAAGAGGGGATAAAATGAAAACTAAGATAAGAAAAACAAAACAAATCACAAAACAAGAACAAATTTTTTGTTTTAATGTGTATTTTTGAAAAATCGGATTCCATCTTATACCAACTTATACCAAGATGGGGCATGTTGAATGGTCTTTGGGTATAAGCTGTACATAGGATCATTGTTCCTATTTAAGAACTTCCCTCACAAGCAGCAAGCATTTCCTGTAAAAATGGGCCAATCCAAAACAAGGATTGAAAATCAGTTGCAACTATTCTCAAATACTCAATTGCTGGTTACATTTTCTACCAGAAAGACATATCTTTTGCATTACCAACACTGGACTCTTTGAAAAAAAGATCAAAATGCCAATAAGTGTGAGTGTGTAAAATGGTGTGTGTGTGTGTGCTGGCTGAGTGGTAAGAAAAAGACATGTTTTATGAAGTGAGTTGATGTCAGTCATTTTTATAACTTTTTAAGAATGAAAAAAAATTATGAATAATCATTTTCATATCTTTATGTAGCGAGAGAAATAATTTACCTCAAAGCTCAAATGTGTTTTGTATGCCAACAGTGAGAAATATGACTGTTCTTGGAGTTACAATTTATAAGACAACTGTCTCATCTCTGGCAAGACAAAATTTTTAACAAATTCAAATTTCAGCTGACCAGAACATCAATAAATTAGAGGAATATATCAGTTGTAAGGAGAATTCTGAGGTTTGTAGAGGGTTGTCTTACCAAACAGACTGACGAGGCAAGTGAGGAGAAATAATACGGTTGAACTGGGTTTTTAGGATCATCAATTGGAGCAGTGCTCCAGTTTAATTTTGTGATGGATCAGCTGTCATTATTTTAACCACACTGCTTTACTTTTTTTCTATTCTGGTAAGGTTGGTTTTTTTGTTGCTGTTTTTTTTTTGTTTGTTTTTTTTTTAATTTAATCCTTCATTTATTTTAGCATATATGCTGGAGGTGGATCCTGAAAAGCGCCCTGATATTTACCAAGTTTCCTATGTTGCCTTCTTCATTCAGGGCAAGGACTCTCCAGTGCCCAACATGAATGTAAGTTTTGATAAAATTTGTGATATTTTATTTATTACATTCTTTCTTTTGCATAGATAGTAATTTGATTTTGAAAACATTAAAAATACGCAATGCTTTAGTTTTAGTTTTCATTTCAAATGTCTTGACTTTTTTTTTTTTAAGACTTATTAGGAATGAAAATACAATTAAAATATGTCTCTGAGAAATGACACTTTCACCTGTGGAAGATTTTTAGTTTTCAAATTCACTGAAAGAAAAAATTAAACACACATCATTAACCCACTTACTGATTTATATATAAATTAAGTGTAAGTTTGTTTGTTTTTTTTGTTGTTTGTTTTTTTTTAACAATATTTCAAAATTTCAGTTTGTCAATTGCAATTAAATTACTGACTCTTTGTTGAGAGAGGTCAAAAATCAAGTCCAACACTTACTGGCACACCAATTCTTCTTGCTATATCCATTACTTCAAAGTACCAAGCAAAAAAAACTTAACTTTCTTCACGCTGAAAAGGAAACACACAATAACCACCCAGTTCAAACTTAAAAACAAACACAGCTTTTTATTAAGAAGGCAAATTTTCTCATTGATCGCTCAGTCGGGGAGAAATGAAAATTAACATAATTCGTCACTTATAATGAAAGATGGAATTGACACAAACTTTGGGGAATTTTCTTCTCATTCGTCACACTCCCTCCTCCTCTCCCCACCTCCGTCACACAGGTAACAACTTGGGACAAGTCTTTTGAGTCTCATGCTTCTTCTTGGAACAACAACAGTCTCTTCTCCAAGAGTGACTTTCTGAAGAGTCGTCTAGCATGTAAGCAGGCGTGCATCTGCCAGTCTCCGAAGTGCTTAGTTCTGTGGACGTATTCAAGGATTTTTCTATACTGATCAGTCTCTCGCTTTCAGAAGACTTACTGCTAGTATCACTTATTGATGTACTCAGGCTGGAACAGGTGTGAAAGTCCTTTATGTGGTGCGACATCCTATCGATAATAATTGTGTGTGGGCCCCTAATCCCTGTGACCCATCCCACATGATACCATGTAGTGCATCGGCTTTGTGGGTGTTTTATCCATACACAGTCTCCTATGCAGTATGTTGATTGTCTATTCTCCTATTCTGGCAAAAGTGCTTTATCAATGCCTCTGGACTGTGTATTGATAAATCCTATTTGCGGGCACAGTAGAGGATGACACATTATCTCTTGGTACCAGTATACAGCCTCTGCTATTGGGCACTGCATTCTTGCAGCAATTCATTTGATACTGTAGTAACATCATTCAATGATTCTATTGCCAGAAGGGACATACACACAATGAAAATTCATGCAGACCCCACACACACACACGTGCGCGCGCACACTCCTCCAGAAACTCTCTGAACAATCTACTGTGGAACACCATGTCGTTGTCAGTGAGGATTTCAACAAGAGGTTCTCATTCGAAAAATAAGGCCCTCAAATGACCGATTACACTGGTTGAATCCTGTCTATATAGCTATCGCCATATGGTGAATCGAGTGGAGCCACAGTCTATTAACATCAGCTAATGTCTGCCATCATAGTGTGTGATGTCAATCCTCAATCGAGTCCACATATCATTGACATTCAACTTTCCACTTGACCATTATGCTGGTAGTGGATCAGTAGACTGACATTCTTGGCATTCTTTAACTACTGTTCTGACTGCTGCTTTTGATATTGCAAGATTAATCTGCCTCGCAAAGTACAGCATGGTTTTGATACCAGGATATCCACTTTGACGAGGTATGGTCCTTATTTGTTTTGAGATTGCACTAGCTTATTAGTGCCATACAGACAACTTTTTATGGGTTCGACTTCTTTCTTTATTACATCAAGCCACTTCTGAGGTACTCTCATTAGCTTATTAGCCCAGTTTTGGTTTGATCTAACCAGTGTTAGGTCAACAGACAAGTTATATTCATCAATTAGCTTTTCCTGGGTACTGAGTCTCCTCCAAATAAGCATCTTGCTTGAGGCTTTTGTGTGCACTCTGGCCTTCCTAGTAAGAGTGTTCAATACTCATCCATGAACACATGCTGAGTTGGTGATTATGTGTAGTTCTGTTGCATTCTGTTCAAGTGCTACAATGACACCTTTAAGTACAGCATCCAGCTCTGCCACATTTATAAGCTGAACGTCATTCTCTCAATGTAACCAGCACACATCTTCCACAACGTCCCTCATGTGAGGTTGTCCTGTTGTACTCTGCTCATTACGTCTGTAAGCATGTTTTTCAGGGAAGTGTTCGCCCTGTTAGCTGGGGCTGTAGAATACGCTGACTGCACCTCTGCAGAGGGGTAAAACCCCCCCAACGAGGCTACCTGTTGGCCGTGGGTGGCGACCCGTGATGCTTAAGGACGGAATCCTGGTGGTTGAGCAGTACTTGGCCTGAAAATCGAGTGGTCAAGTCTCTTGCAACACACCACTTTGGCCCTTACTGGGCTAGACAGGCTGTCAGAGAGGCCCGATCCGATCAATCGGCTGGTCATGACAGTACTCTCTTAGATTTTTTTTTTTTTTTTTTTTTTTTAAATCTAAATGAGGACGATGGCTGTAGGGTCAATCATGCTGTGGAAAGACTCGTAGTCCTTTCTGTCCCTGGGGAAGTAGTTATCTTGGGAACGAAAACCCAGGGACAAAAAATTAATTCGTCTATCACCAGCATGAGTATACTGAACATGTAGCCCTGGTGTTGCTAGGCGAATGGGTTTCCTCCTAGGCACATCCCCATATGGGGCTCCGAGATGGGTGGGGAGCATGTTCAGTGAAACTCATCCAACACTTTTATGGCTTCTGTTAAAACAAAAACCCAAGCAAAAAGACCCCATATTGAATGTGATTCAGACAATGATGAGCCATATCCAAGGTTCATCATTCTAGAATCAAAAGAAAAACTACCGCTAACAAAAATATCCCCCTTCATCATAGAAAAATGTATTTCAGCTCTAATATCACCCAAAACCGTAAAAAAACTTGAAAAATGGAACCATCCTTATAGAGGTGACAGGAAAAAAACAAGCTGAAATAATATTAAAGCAAAAAAAAATCCACAACATAGATATAAAAGCTTACCCCCATGAGAGATTAAACACCTCTAAAGGGGTGATAAGAAATGGAGAGCTATCATTATGCTCAATAATGGAAATTAAAAATGAACTAAAAAAACAAAATGTAATAGACGTCAAAAGGATAACAATCAAAAAACAAAATGAAATAATTGAAACCAATACCTACATTCTAACCTTTAATAACCCAAAACCCCCTTTAGAAATAAAAATAGGCTATACAGTGGTTAAAGTTGAGACATATATCCCAAATCCCAGAAGATGTCATAACTGCCAGAAATATGGACACTTGAAGCAGCACTGCACAAGAAAACAAGTATGTGTCAAATGTGGAGAGCAGGAACCAAACCACATAGAGGAATCCTGCAAAAACAGCCTAAACTGTAACAATTGCAAAGGGAATCATAGAGCAGACTCAAAGTACTGCAAAATCTGGGAAAGGGAAAGTGAAATTATCAAAATGAAAATCACCAAAAACATTACCTTCCCTGAAGCAAGAAGACTCATAGAAAATCCCTTTAACAAATTAACTTTCTCTCAGGTAACCAGGACTCCCTCAAACCAAGTAGAAAACGAAGCAAAAACACAAATAAAAACAACAAAAATAGAAGAAGAATTAACAAATTTAATAAACGACCTACATGAACTAATCAAAACCCTTAAAACTATTATACCCAATGTACAACTAACTCCAACTGACAAATCAAAAAACATCCCTTCAACCTCTAGCCAAAAAAATGAAACGCTAACGATCAAAAACAGAAACCGATCAACCTCAAGAACCAGAGAAAAAGAAGAAAAACAAAAACCTACTCAACACACCCCTTCAAAAACCAAAAATAAATCCAGAAACATAGAAAGTATGGAAACCGAAATGGACTCGACACCTGAAATCGAAAATACAAAAATTAAATAGTACACCCTAAACCCAAGACACACACTGCATAAATAGTTATGGCCAAATACCAAAATACCCACAAGATAATCCAATGGAACTGTCGTGGCTACAAGGCAAATTACAACGAACTCCAGCTGTTAATAACTGAACAAAATCCTACCATTATATGTCTCCAAGAAACATTCAAAAAAAGCAATGATAAAACAAACATGAAAAATTATGAGCAATATGACTATATACATGACACGGGACTAAGAGCTTCGGGTGGTGTATCAATCCTAATAAGGAAAAACATTCCCCAAAGCAAAATCAACATCAGCACCCCCCTACAAGCAGTAGCAATTTCAGCAACTTTACACAAAACCACCGCCATCTGCTCTATATACATTCCACCTCAAGACCCTATAAACGAAGAACAGCTAAATAACTTAATAAATCAACTCCCTAAGCCATATATATTGATGGGAGATTTCAATAGCCACAACATTTTGTGGGGAAGCAGGACAACGAACAAAAGAGGTCAGACCCTTGAAAATATCATTAATAACAACAACCTATGTCTCCACAATCGGAAAGCTCAAACCCACCTAAGCTCATCCTCAGGTACATTCTCTGCTATGGATCTAACACTCAGCGATCCAGCCACCTTTATAGAATATAACTGGAGGGTACATGAAGATTCCTGCGGCAGTGACCACTTTCCAATCATAATAGAAAATACTAAACCAGGAAAATCAGACCCACAAACAGTCTCAAAAACCCCACGATGGAACTTCAAAAAAGCAAACTGGCAAGCCTACAAAAAACTATGCCTTGACACCCTAATCCCAGAAACAAATACAAACCAAGAAGAACCTATAATACATTTCACAAACACCCTAATTAATATAGCAAACAAAACCATACCTAAAACTACAACATCCCCAAAACATAACAATCCCTGGTTTACGGGGGAGTGCAAAACTATGATCAGAGAATGCCAAAGAATCCTCAGGAAATTTAAAACCAACCCTTCATCAGAAAATCTAGACAAATATAGACAACAAAGAGCTAAAACTAGACGCACAATTAAAGAAGCTAAAAAGTCCTCCTGGAGAAACTTCACTGCAAAAATAAACTCAAATACTAATCCCAAAACAATTTGGAACTTTGTAAAGAAAATATCAAATAAAACTGTCCACACTCCTATAAATCATCTCTCCCAAGGAAGCACAAAAGCTTTGAGTGAAAAACAAATAGCTAATCTGATGGCAGAAAACTTTGCCCAAGCATCATCTACCAAAAAATATTCCAACAAATTTAACTCCATCAGAATCAAAGAAGAAAAGAACAAAATAAAGTTCACCTCTGACGATACTAAATGCTACAACCAACTTTTCACCCTAGATGAACTCCAAAATTCATTATCCAAATCCAATAACTCAGCTGCTGGTCCAGATGAAATCCACTACACATTTCTTAAAGAATTACCTTCAATTTCCCAGAAATATCTCCTAAACATATATAACAATATCTGGATCTCAGGCAATATCCCTACTTTATGGAAGCAAGCTACAATCATCCCCATCCTCAAAAAACAAAAAGACCCAACAAATCCCACCAGCTATAGGCCCATAGCCCTAACTAGTTGTGCATGCAAAACTTTAGAAAGGATGATAAACCAAAGACTAATATGGTTTCTTGAATCAAATAAACTGCTCTCAAACCTACAAGCAGGCTTCAGAACAAAAAGAAGCACAATGGACCAGGTGGTTCATATAGAAACTCTAATCAGAGAAACATGCATAAAAAAGGAACACCTGGTGGCAGTCTTTTTTGATCTTGAAAAGGCCTATGACACAACGTGGCCATACGGAATTCTCAAAGACCTTAAAAACTTTGGGTTACAAGGTAGACTTCCCATCTTCATCCAAAACTTTCTTGAAGACCGATCTTTCAGGACACTGATTGGCAGCACATACTCTGATTCGAAGCCACAAGAGGTGGGAGTTCCTCAGGGCAGTATTTTATCAGTATCCCTATTTATAATAAAAATAAACAGCATAACATCCTGCCTCCCTCCAGAAATCAAAGGGTCATTATATGTAGATGACTTCCTCATCTGCTATAATTCAAAAAACATGACAACCATAGAAAGGAAAGTACAACAATGCATAAATAAAATCCAAAAATGGACCACAGAAAATGGATTTACAATTTCAAATAGTAAAACAAAATGTGTACACTTCTGTCAAATCCACAAGATGCACAACCACCCTAAACTTACATTAAATAACACTGAAATACCCATAACAGATGAACATAAATTCCTTGGCATTATCTTTGACTCTAAATTATCCTTTATCCCACATATAAAAAAGCTAAGAATAAAATGCAATCAAGCCATGCAACTATTGAGAGCCATAGCCCACACAGACTGGGGTGCTGATAGAAAGACACTTATCAAGCTATATAGATCTCTAATAAGATCAAAACTTGACTATGGCTGCTTCATATACGGAGCAGCCAGAAAATCCTACTTACAACGACTGGAAACAATATACCACCAAGGACTTCGCCTTACTTTAGGAGCCTTTAATACTTCCCCAAAGGAAAGTCTATACATAGAAGCAAACGAACCCCCTCTCTATTTAAGAAGACAAAAATTAGCACTACAGTACTACATCAAACTCATCTCCTGTCCACAAAATCCTGCTTATGACTACACCGGCAAAACAAAATATGAAAACCTGTATCAAAATAACCCCAAAAAAATCAGACCTTTTAGCTTAAGAATAAGTGACCTCCTCAACGAAATCAAAATCAACACTAAAATAGTACACCATACCATACTCTCCAAAACGGCACCATGGACCATAAGGCAACCAACTATAAACTTAGAACTGGCTAAGTTACCCAAAATAAAAACACACCCCATCACTTATCAAGAGAAACTCATAAAAATACAAAATAAGTTCCCAGATCACTATCACATCTATACAGACGGATCCAAACAAGGAAAAAAAGTAGGCTGTGCTGCTATTTCTCAAAGAAAAGAAACCCTAAAACGCCTACCTAATGAAGCTTCAATTTACAGTGCAGAAACCACAGCCATTGATCTAGCTATGAATATCATAGCAAATCATAAAGCTTCCAAATTTATCATATACACAGACTCCAAATCAGTCCTACTAGCACTACAGAACAGAGATACATCATCCCCCTTGATCACAAAGCTCCTAAACAAACTAAACACCCTCTCTAAAAATAATAACATCATATTCACCTGGATACCAAGTCACATTGGCATCCAAGGAAATGAAAAAGCAGACAAAGCTGCAAAAAAAGCTCTTCAAATTGATATGTGCAAATCAAAAATCCCATATACAGATCTAAAACCAACCATAAAGAAATTTATATCAGACAAATGGCAGAAATCATGGGACAATCAGACCCAAAACAAACTCCATGAAATACAAGAAGCTATCGGAGAGTGGCCAACAGGCTACAGAAGCATCAGAAGAGAAGAAGTAATACTTGCCAGATTGCGTATTGGGCACACCCACATTACTCATTCACACCTGTTAAAAGGGGAGGATGCCCCAGTGTGCCCATCATGCAAAGTACAACTCACAACCAAACATATCCTTCTAAATTGTAACAACCTTAAACATATCCGTTCCAAGTACTATCAAGCAAGAAACCTGAGGGACATCTTTAAGAATACAAACCCTGAAAACATTTTTAATTTTCTAAAAGAAAGCAACTTTTTCAGCAAGATATAACCAAACATCTCTATAGAACTGCTACTTTAATGACTGAAATTCAAAATAACCTTTTTAGCATTAAATGACCCACAGGGGTTGATATGCCGTTAAACAAAACTCAAACTCAGGGAAGTGTCCATTACTTTATCATCCCATCCGGATGTAACCACAGTTGCTCTGAATTTAATGAAAGCGGTTGCAACACAGAACCATCCACAAACAGGAAAGTGTCTCACCAATCTCTGCAAAGTGAAAATGCTTTCCTGCGTGTCAACATCTCAGGTACTTCAGGTATATCACTTGAACGTTTCCAATAAAGAGTGTTCTACTCTACACCCACCAGACTTGTAGGCCGAGTACTTGCGTACCATTCTCCAATCTTTCTGGGTCCTTGCATGTCAGTCTAAAGTCAGCAAGATATTGCCTTACACATTCTGTGGATGCAAGATGTTTGTCAATATATGTCATCAATATAGGCAAAAGAGGCATATTGAATAGACCTATCTTTTGCCAGCACTGTATCAATGATAGCTTTCATAACAACTGGTGCCACATTTAGCCCAAATCCCATTCTTGTTGAGCAGTATCTCTCCCCCTTGTTTGCCCAATCGGCTGGGTCTGTAGAATACACCAACTGCTTCTCTGCAGAGGGGTAAGACCCCCCCTCTAAACGAGTGTCCTGGATATGACACTAAACAATCTGATGGTGAAGTTCCAGCAATGCTGGAGCTTTGGGGAATGTGGAGTACCCCTTCATTGCCATCGCTCCCAGGTCCACTCTGGCCCGGAGTGGTAGCACCTGATAAGGGTCCTTTCTATGGGTTAAATAGAACTACGTGCTTCTTTCACTATACTGATTTTTGCATTTAAACTGTGTATTTATGCTAAACTGAATTGTTTAAAAAAGAACTGTTTTGACATGGAGACTGCGTACTAGTGTTGAACTGAATTGCTCGAAATAGAACTGTTTTTGATATCTAAACTGTGTACTTATGCTGAAATGAATTATCTGAAATAAAACTGTTTGACATTTAACTCTGTATTGCCCAGTCAGCTGGGGCTGTAGAATACACTGACTGCTCCTCTGCAGAGGGGTAAGACCCCCCCCTAACGAGTGTCCTGGATATGACACTAAACAATCTGATGGTGAGGTTCCAGCAATGCTGGAGCTTTGGGGAATGCGGAGTACCCCTTCATTGCCATTGCTCCCAGGTCCACTCTGGCCCGGAGTGGTAGCACCTGATAGGGCCCTATCTATGGGTTAAATAGAATTAACAGCATACTTATGCTAAAATGAATTGTTTGAGTAAAACTGAATAGCTTGAAATAGAAATGACTTTTACAGTTAAACCGTACTTACACTTAAACTTCGTGCTTATGCTTAACTGAATTATTTGAAATAGAACTGATTTTCGACATTAAAACTGTATTTACACTTAACCGAATTGTTACATACAACTGCTTGAATAGTTAGAAATGGAAATGTTTTTGACCATTAAACTGTGTACTTATGCTAAACTGAATTGTTTTAAATAGAATAGATTATTTACATAAAAATGGATTTGGCGTTAAATAACCTACAAAGGTTGATATGCCATAAAACCCAACAAACCAACCAACCATCTCCCCCTTGTAAATAACAGTCTGAAATGGCCACAGTGACCAATCAGCACATATCTGCAAATAGGGCTTCCAAAGGTCAAATTTTCCTCACAAACATTGGCATAAGTTGTGTATGCATCAACGTGTGCATTTAGCTCTTGTTAATCTGACACAGTGGACTTTTCTTTTATTTGTTTGTATCACCACCATCAATGGGATAAGACCCTTTGGAGGACCAGGTTCTTTTTGAGGTTGGGTATTAACTACCCATTTTCAAGCCATGACTGTAGTTTGTGTTGGTACTTGTCTGTAGCTTCCTTCAGTATGGTGTATTCAGGTACACTATTTTTTAAGCACTCATGTGGGTGTCTGTCCAACCATTTCCATGATGCTGTCCAAACCTTGGTGTGTTGATTGAATTTTGCTCCAAAGTCAAGCTCATTTATTTCTATAGCTGCACAAATGGGTTGATTAAAAAATCGTATTTTACCCAACTCAGTGATGTAAACTCCACCTAGCTGCTTAATGATATCTATTCTGAGGAGTATGTCAAACCCTAACAGTTTGCTATCAACAACTAAAACATGGATTTTAATTGGGTTACTGTTCTTCACACAAAGCTCAACGTTGGCTTTTGATAAGATTTCCATCAGCATATCTCTCATATGTCTGCTCCACAGACAAGTTGATATATTGGTAAGCGACTTAGAGCAGCCAGTGTTTACCTGGACTTAGCATTTTATTCTGTTCATGTAGATGTCCGTTACAGGGAGCTCCTATTTTATGGTTTTGGGGAGGTGTGACAGGCACTGACGTCACATTCACATCTCGTTTCCCAGACACCTAGTGACGATATGTCCCACTTGATAGCACCTAAAGTATCAAATGTTTGTTCATGAATTTCACTTCAAACTGCCTTGCATTTCTTTGTGTCAATTTTGGCAGTCTTTGGCAAAATGATTGAGTCCATTACATTTGTAGCAAGTGATGTTACAACAGTTAGTTGGTGGGTCTGGATTATTACCAGCTGGTTGAGTGGTTACAGCAGCTATTTCCTCAGACTTCTTTTCAACAGTCTTTATGGCATGGGCCCTTGTCAGTAATTGGCTCAAAGTCATGTCGTCCATCCTGGATGACACCCTAAGTGTTCGTCTGACATGGCTCAGTAGTCTAGACACAAAGGCACACACCATCAATTGTTCAGGCAGTTTTCCAACTAGTAGGGCTAGCTTTTCCATCTCTGCCAAAAACAATTACCGTCTCTCTGGGACACGAGCATCACGTCATGAACTGATTGAAAGCCACAAATGGGTCTGTTGCAAATGCAGTTAGCAAAGAATGCTTAATCTGCTGTACGTCAGCTCCTGCTGCTATTCACTCAGTTGACAATTCACTGCAAGAGCCCCCTCCTCTCAGGTGAAGCAGACACTCATTCAACCTTTTTAATTTTGCACAGGTCACACACAAGCTCCACAGGTTCTATCCATTCGATCACAGGCTGACCAGTTTTATTACCAATGCATTCAGGTATCAGCTGGACGTTGAACTGTCTGCCACCATTTAACAAAACAGCAAGAGAATGAAAGTTTGCCAAAATAGCTTAAAGAGAGAAATCAAGAAAAAAGTTTTTGTTGAGGGGCTTAAAAATCAAGTGTGACGCTTATTGGCACACCAATTCTTCTTCCTCTTCTTGCTTCATGTCACTACAAAGTACCAAGCAAAAAAAAAACTTAACTTTCCTCTCACAACAAAGGAAACACACAATCACCATCCAGTTCAAACCCTAAAACTTGCCGATAAAAACAGTTTTTTAAGAAGGCACATTTTCTCGTCAGTTGCTCAGTCAGGGAGACAAGAAAATTAGCATAATTAGTCACTTGTAACGAAAGTGTTAATAATCATTTCTTTTCTTTTCTTTTTTTTTTTTCTCCCCCATCTATGACAGACTGCACAAAAGACACAAACTCATTTTGGGGGATTTTCTTGTTCATCACACTAAATTGTTTAAGGATATTGTTATCAGTAGACAATGCTACTGTCCAAAGAAAATACCAACTTGGTTAATGGATTAAAGATGTTTAAAGGAAAGTTCAGAAGTTACTTTTTTGTATTTTTTGATAAAATATCTCAGGGTGTTTAAACAGGAGTTTCCCTTCTTTAACTGGCATTTCATTAGTTATTTTATAATTTTATTGTCCTATTTCCCTCTACTCTTGGAGCGATAAAACTACTAATGCTTACTTATAAATAAATTTAAAAAAAAAAACAATTATGATTTCAATTATATATCTTGTATATATATATATATATAACTTAATCAAGTATAATTGTAAAATAGCTTTAAGTCGACTTCTACTATGACTTCTAAAAATGGACCCCTTTTTTTTTTTTCTTAGTCATATCAATTCAGAGAAACACCATGATAGCAAGCAGTAGTGAGGGATAAGTAAAAGTATTTGGCAATGAAGGGGAGGGAGAAGTAACAATTCCTTACTACTGTTTGCTGTCAGTGTTTCTCTAAAAAGATGTGACTGGAAAAAAGGGGTCTTTTCTTTTTCTTTTTTTTTTTTAAGAACACACAAATGTGTGCTCCATTTAAAGCTATTTTAAAATTCTGTAGATACCATAGGATTTTCATAATATAATTGCCAAAATAACTTTTTTATTACTAAGTAATGCATGTTTTCTTGAAACTATTAAACTTACTAAAATAAATAAAACTTTAAACATAAGATTCTTTTGCAAGTATTAACTTTTTGGACTGATGTTTCAGGCTGAGCATTACTTTACTATATACCATAAGCCCATTGTTTCAAATTGAGGGAGATAGTCAGATACTAATGATAAAAGGCTTAATATAGCAACCACGGCTTTTCTTTTAAAGAAATTATGAGATAGCTTTAAGCAAAGATACGTATGCCCAGTATCTTTGAGGGGAGGTGTCCACGGTGTAATGGTTATCGTTGTAGGAAATGGACACGGCGACACAAATTCAAATCCTGGTCAAGAGTGATTGCATTTCACATAGCACTAATACGCTTGGGAAAGGTATGGATCCAATTATTCTCCCTCCAGCTATGGGTAAATAGTAGGGCAGACTGAGTTCTTCAGCCTTGGTGAGGCAACTAGTCTAAGAAAAGGAAAACTCTGAATTCAAACCTGTTAAACTCCGCTTAAAAAAAAATTGACCATGTGTCATACCCTGCCCAAGCGGAGGGGGTTGGTAAATATAGATACCTATGCTCTGTAGCAAAGTTTGAATATTTTGTGCTCAATTTTGTGAAAAGGTTTAGCATTTGTGTTTTCTTCTTTATTGTAAATTCACCAAACTGAATCTACTTTAACACCTGCATTAAATTAAAAATCTTGCTCTATGAATACCAAATCAAACCTTAACTATTTTTAAACATGCTGTGTGTAATATTTTAATGATCTTTATTTTTCATTTTAGTGTTCCCCAAATCCTGACATAGCGAAATTACCTTGTCCATTAACTGAACAAGAATTCAAGCAAGTGAAGACAACAACCTTCAAGTAAATTTTGTTTTCATAAATCTTTTCTGTGTTTAAGAAATAATTACTTCCTCAAATTTCATATTTGTTTAAATGATTTCTCTTCACTATGAATTTTTTGTCTGATTAATTGTTGATAAAATGTTTTCAACTTCAGAACCGTCACAACTCCAACCATTGAGACGACAACTGTTACTCCTCGACAAAGACCCAAAGGACAAGCTATGCCACAAAGCGGTGCCCTCGGTCTGCCTGTCCACACCTCAGTCACATCTAGGAAACGTCCAGGTACTACTAATCAACTAACTACACCACAAGGAGGTGAGCTAATTATAACTGCACCTCAAAAAATAGTATTCATACAATATTTATTGAGAAAAGGTATCTTTTGGGGTCTGCAAAATATAAAAAAGTCATATCAGTTTGAGATAGAAGCTTAGAATGGCATCTTTTATCTTAGGTTTTTATTCAGATGAAAATTATTATTATTATGAGTACAAAGTATATGTCATTACTTGACTGTATTTTTTGATGGATTATTTTAAATAATGAAAATTTATTATAATGTTTTTTAAACTGAATTTTTTTTTTATGACACCAGTTTTGCAGCTCTTCATTGCATCATTTTAACAATCAAAAATATTTACCATACAAATTATATGTTTGTATACGAATTCCTGCTATATTTGTGCATCCTGAGCAGATGAAGATTTTACTTTATTCTGAATATCTCAATGAAATATTAAATATTATGGAATAATGAATTAAGTTAATAAGGTTGATTTGACACTTTTAGCCAAACAAATTGAACTTCCCTTCTTACTTACTCCTAAGAAAGTGTTGTTTTTTCTTTTCTCTTGGTTTTCTTGAGAATTCTATGCAAATTAGGAATTAAATGTTTTTTTGTTTTTTTATTTGCTAATGAGAAAACTAGAACAGTTTTTTTTTCTATGAATTTTTTTGCTCTTGGGTAAGAGGAGCTTAAAATACTGTTATGAAAAATGTACATGTTTCTATTTGAAATACTGTTAAAATACAGTTTTTAACTTCTTGCATTGTTGAAGAACATTTCCATGTCTTATGGGTATTTTATTATATAATATATTCAAAACTATAGGGGGGCTCTTATAAAATGAGTGTAGGAATTGGAGTATGCAACTCCTGTACAGTAAATATAGATCCACATTGGTCTTCAACTGGTGGCCATGTGACCCACTGATGGGTTTGCCCTACAGCCCAGGATTAGGTAAATCCTACTCTTTTAAACCTGTTAATATTTTTCAAAAACAACTGTTGAGATGAAAGTGATGAATTTGGTCAGTTTTGGGGATAATTATTGTATGTTGCTAGCTTCACTTGAGTAAAACTAAGGCTTTCTCAGATTAGTGAATAGAATTTTTTTCATGAGATTCTATTTTGATGCTAATAAGTATTACCAATTTTTTAGGAATTTTTTTCTCATTTTTTTTTTTTTTTTTTCTTTTTTTTTTTTTTTTTTTCTTATTCTCTTCCTCTCTTACCACAGAAATACAAGATTGACTAGGCTGGTATTTAACTAAAAATAGTAAGCTACAAACTAGTTTTGATAGTAGTTTCTGAACACAATTTGAGCATGG
>CAUZXS010002819.1:2500-45000 GCA_963585895.1 Sepioteuthis lessoniana
TGCCTTCCTTGTAAATCAGCACTGAAAAAAAAATCTTTACAAGACGTGTTCATTCCTCATAGATCTGATTTTACTGAAATTGATTGATAAAACGAAGCAAAAAACAAAACAAAACGAAAAAAGTTTTGTTTTGTTTGGTTTTATGGCACACCAATCATTGCAGGTTATTTAATGCCAAATACTCTTTGTACACATATATTATTTCTAAACACAATTTGTAAATAACATTCATTCTGCGTTCATTCTTTTTCACATAGTTAAATGGTTTTATTCATTTCTATCAAATACAAATAATTCTATTCACCATTAATTATTTGTTTGCACACAGTTTAATGTTTTCAAGTATTGCTATTAATCACAAATAATTCAACTAAACATCAGTCATCTGATGACACACAGTTAAGTGATCAAACAGTTCTACTTCAATCATTTCAGTTTAACATAAGTATACAGTTTTTTGTTAATCTATTTTCTCGCGTGAAATCTGTTAGATGGTCGCCATTTCTGTTTGAAGAGTTGTGTAAGCTGAATTTGTTGTTTGCGTTTTTACCAATTTGGGCATTCATGTCTGCACCAATGACGAGAACGTTGTGTTTCGGGATGCTACGAACAAGGGAGGATAGATCGTTATAGAAGGCGATGATGTCCGTTTCTTCACTAACATTAGTAGGGCTGTAGCAGAAGATGACTGTTACACTAGGGTTGCCATTAAACGTAGCTAACATGATCCTCGATCGTTTTTTCTCGATGCTATTTAGTGATTTTAGAGCCAGTGGTCATGTAAGCATACCTATCCCTCCTGTCGCGGCGTTGACAGAGTTTTTCCCTGCAGATGTCGAGACAAACGTATATCCATTGCCGGTATCGTGGTATTTAATATCTTCGCTATGAATGTATCTGTGTTCTTGTATGCATATTATATTTATGTTATGATCTATCACCAAAGCTCCCAGCTCCAGTAGTTGGCCTATTCTATTTAAAGTTCTGAAATTGAATGTCGTTATTCGTATTGAGCTTTTGTATTTTAGTAATTTTTGTTTTAGTTTCAACTCTGTAGCTGATTTTTCGAACACGGGAGCCAGGGCTCCAACCCAAGCAGAATGCGCCCTTTTTACCTGCGCGAAGAGCGATGCGGTTTGGACAAGTGGTTTGAATGTGAGTCATCGTAATCTTTCGATGGCAGTGTTTTTATTCCCATCTATATAAGCCACCCTTATAGATGAGCAGCATTTGTTCCCCGATCGAACTATTTGATCCTGGCCGTTGTCCAGTGGGAGTTGTACACCCAGCACCTGGTTAGGCGTACCGTTGATGCGTCATTGTGTTTGCCCGCCTTTACGTCCACCATGCTGCTTTCCATGGCTTTCGAAAAAAAATCCTCCCTCCTCCTGCCTATATTAAGTTTTAATTTATTAAGTGTCCATATTTGCCTGTGCCTCCCACAAGACAAGGCTTGACACAAGGTCAAAAGCCCGAAGGCGGATTAAAGTGGGGATAAAGTGGAGAGGGAGGTCGGGAAGGAGCCGAGGCTCGAACCGCTCGAACCCTGCTGGTCTGTGCTGCTCATTGACTCACTAAGTGCAATATGGGTCTAATGAGGCAAGCAGTTTCACGAACCAAATGTGGGTCCTAGCGCGTATGCCGGGTTATAGCTTGAACTTAGTAAGAGTCCAGTTACTTTTTTTTTTAATTCAGAGAGTCCTTATTTATGGTTTATTGCACCCTTAGAGCCATTCTATTTTAGGTTTTCAAACTGTAATAAATTCTAAAGTATAAGCATTTTTTAATTTCTTTTTCATGGTTCAACTGCAACTTGGAATTTCAGTAATAGTCTTTTTGCATTTAAAGCACCGATAATATACAGCAGCGATTTTACAAAAAATGAAATCGTTCATGCATTTTCAAATGACAACTTAGTAAAAAGACAAAATAGCTGACGGTGATTTGCTCAGTGTCAAAGATAGAAAGGATTTACTTTGGGCTGCCTTCTTCATTTAATGAGAGTCTGTCCATTCTACTGTCATCTTGGGGTTCTAAATCTTTCGTTTTTTATATAGATAAACACGTGTTTTCAAGCGTTTTGGGGGTGTGGGTGGAGGGTCATTAATTTACCTCTTTTTCTTTATCTCTCTCTCTCTCTCTCTCTCTCTCTATTTCATCATCTAACACGAAATTCCCAAATTATTCTAACCTTACTCTAACTTTGGTTTTCAATTTCTAATAAATTCCAAAAGTGCCAGCATCTTTTACCATCTTTTATCTCTTCACAAGGTTCAATTGTTACTTGGAATTGCAGTGTTAATCTTTTTGCATTTAAAGCTCAAATAATCTTCAGCAGTGATTTTACAAAGCATAAAATCTTTCATGCATTTTAAAATGACAATTTATTAAAAGACAAAAAATATCTAACCGTCAGTTGACCTCTGTCAAAGGTAGAGTAGATTTGCCATGCATTTGATAGCAGTTTTCATTTTTTAACACAGTCCTTCCATTCTAGTGTCGCCTGGGGATTCTAAATCTTTCGTTTTTTTATACAGATATATACGTCTTTTCTAGTGTTTTGGGGGGTGGGTAGGGAGTAGAGGGTCATTAATTTACCTCTTTTTCTTTATCTCTCTCTCTCTCTCTATTTCATTATCTAACACGAAATTCCAAAATTATTTTAACCTTACTCTAAATTTGGTTCTCAAACTGTTATAAATTCAGAATATATTAGCGTCCTCTACCTCCTTTTTCATTGGTCAACTCCAACTTGGAATTACAGTATTTGTCTTTTTGCATATAAAGCACAGATAATATACAGCAGTGATTTTACAAAAAATAACATTTTTCATACATTTTAAAATGACTATAGAGTAAAAGACAAAAAATATCCAACCGTGAGTTGACACTGCCAAAGGTAGAAATAATTTGCTTTGCTTTAGGCCACTACCTTTATCTTATAAGAGTCAGTCCATTCTACTGTCGTCTGGAGATTGGAAATCTTTTGTCTTTTATACAGATATACACGTCTTTTCTAGTGCTTTTCGGGGGGTTGGGGGGTAGAGGGTCATTAATTTATATCTTTCTCTCTCTCTCTCTCTCTATTTCATCATCTAACACGGAATCCCCAAATTCTTTTAACCTTACTCTAAATTTGGTTTTCAAACTGTAATAATATAGTAGTGTCTTCTTTAACCGGGCCATTGGCCCTAATGAGTCGAGTGTTCGCTAATGGTCCGGAAGATCGGGGTTAATCCCAGGTCGAGTCATACCAAAAGACTCAAACAATTGTACTTGATGCCGCTTTGCTTAGCACTCAGAACGATAAGGTGAGGATCAAGGGGTAAAATGGAGCAATCCTGGGAATGGAGTAGCGCCCTCCCATACACCTCGGTGTAGTAGCTATTGAAAAGGGAGCCTTTGGGTCAACCTCGACTAAGGTCGCCAACTTATAAGCGTCTTCTTCCTTTTCATAGTTCAATTGTTACTTGGAATTACAGTATAAATTTATCCCTTTTCTTTTCTTTTTCCTTTTCTTTTCTCATTTTTCTTCTCGAACTCTTTCATCATCAAACAAAAATTCTCAAATAATTCGAATTTGATTTTCAAAAAGTATTAGCATCTTTTTCCCCTTTTTATGACACTGGTAATTTCAAATCAAAATCAGCTATTATTAATTACATGTATATAACTTCATCTCTTTCAAATGTTTGGATGTATCTCATTTCTTATTAAGGCTATATATATATATATATATATATATATATATATATATATCATAACAGTGTTGGTTGTTACTAAATCACTTTGTGAGTTTATGTCAAACCAAGCGCAATATAATATGGAGAGTGCTCAATATCTAGGATAGAGCTATTATATTATAATAATAAATATATATATATATCAGATATATATATTTAATTCCATGGGGTCGCAGTCTAAATTCCATGGAATTATATAAGTAAAGTTGGCGACCATAGTCGAGGGTAACCCAAAAGCTCCCTTTTCGATAGCTACTACACCAATGTGTAGGGGAGGGCGCTAATCCTTTCCCTAGATTGCTCTACTTTACCCTTGATCCGTACCTTATAATGCTGAGTGTTAAGCAAGGAGGCATCAAGTACCATTTTTTGAGTCTTTGGTATGACTCGACCTGGGATTGAACCCAGGTCTCCCGGGTTCAATCCCAGGTCGAGCGAACACTCTAACCCCTAGGCCAATGTCCGGTGGAATTATATATATAAACCATATTAAGTTGAATCCAACACTATATTTACTTGTTGAAAATAAAACTCAAACAACAGATACTCCCAACTATTTTAAGAAACTAAGAAAATCAAGAACTACATCAAAATTATATTCATTTCAAATTTTGATTTTAAATGTAGTTTAAAATATATGTTTTTAAGATCACATCAACTTGAAAAATAAAATTGAACCCCCATCAAAATATATGTAGCAAATGTAAAAAAAAAAAGAAAAGAATTTTGATTAGTTAAATAAAATGTACTTGCTTACTTTTAGTTATGTCAACAAAAACACATATGATAATTTTTGGGTGTCTCCCCTACAGATGGACTCGCCCTCATGTGACATATACCGGCTAAGCTCTCTTCTGCGCAGTCTCGACGAGCCGTCACCATGAACAGTAATATTCATGATTGTGTTAAGCTGAGGAGGGATTTCTCCCAGTTATCGTTTATGTATGTACGATTTCCCTTCAATATATTTCTTATCACTCATTTCCGAGTCGTGTTATCATTTGAACCTCCCCTTGACCATAACAGATAATGTTATTATAGCAGTGGGGAAAGAAGCAGTTGGATACTGAATTCATAGTCTAATACTTAGTTGCAGAGCCCTGATTTGCATTTACTGCTCAAAGACATTTTTCGAAACTCTTCACAATGTCTTTTTTCAAGTCTAAGTCCACTTTTCCTTGTAAATAATCTTCAAATCATCCATGTTTCTAGGTCTTTCAGATGAAGCCAATCTTTCAGGATCTGCCATAAATTTTCAATTGGATTCAAGGCATTTTTGGAACCGCCATCCTCGCACGTGCGTAGGACATTCGACAAATATCAGGATTGACATTGAATAACCCACGAGTGTTGATATGCCATTAAACAAAGAAACCAAATCTAATTTCTACAGTTCCTTTTTCGCAGATTAAACATCTGATACTAGTTTCAATATATTTTTGCACATATTGAGTTATATCCTCAATTTCATTTTTTTCCAAATTAAACGTCACAAGTGTTGAATGTGTTGGAAACCGTACAAAGAAATCTTCTCTTATTTCTTTGACATCGTTTGCAACTTCTTAAACAGACATGTGTGTTTCCTCCCTATATATATATATATATGTGTGTGTGTGTGTGTGTGTGTGTGTGTGTGTGTGTGTGTGTGTGTGTAAATATCAAATACGCAAAAACAAGATATTTAGAGGATGTATTTATTGATATATTGATAATATGCCAACGTTAAGATGTATCGTTTTTTTTAACCATCTTCGGGGCGATGTTGGTATGTGATGCAATATCTCATCAAAAAAATTATTTTCAAATTATGGAATTAAACAAAAAAATGAGCTAATCGTTCTGTTGCAAAATGTAAGTGACGTAATAAGCGTTCGAAAAATCTTTATTATATATATATATATATATATATATATATGTATGTATAATGTGTAGGCTCCAGTTTTGGGGATCTTCAGAGTGTGAGGCCACTCATTTATTGCCATTACTCCCTGGTCCACTCGGATCCAGCGTGGTAGTACCTGTTAGGATTCAATCTATGTTTTAAAATGAATCCTATTCGATTCAATCGTAGAAAAACTCTTAAGAAGCAACAAGACAAAAATAACCCTAGACAGGTTGACATGGCGTTAAATCATTCAATCGATCAATCAATTAATAATCCATCGACCCTTTTTACCACGCTGCATTCATATCATTTTTATCTCTTTCTTCAATTGTGCTTTAAATTTAAAAAAAAGTTTTTGCAATTAAATTTTCGCCATTAAAAAAAAGATTAAAAATTTGAATCCTTAAAATAAAAGAAACAGGTATCCGATTTTAAAATAAGTAAAATTTTAATTATTTTCATTGCGAAATTAATATATATATATATATATATATATATATATATATATATATATATATATATATATATATCCAACAACAACTTTTACTATAATGAATAAGATCGTGAGCCTCCCACGAAATATGCTTAAAGTTTAAGTCTAATTAAACGTTTAAAATACTTAAAAGTACGAGTTGAGGCACCCATCTACGCAGAGAAATTTACTAAGCTTTTTTTGCTGAGATGTGGCACAATGTCGTATAAATGGGGCACCCAGTGAGACTCGAACTCACTCGTGAAGGTTTGTTATTCAAGCTTGTAAACTATTACTCCAACCGAGGTGCCTTCTATGCAAAGTGATAGGTGAAGACGTGGGTTAGTAATTAGTTGTTTAATAAATATTTATTTAAAAATATTCATTGTCAATTAAAAATACTAATAAGTACTAGTTGAGATACCCATCTATGAACACCGAGTAATTCGAAACGATAATTCTGACTATAAAACTTGAATAATTATTTACGAAGCATATTTCGGCGGTATCCCAAGGCGGAGTGTATTAGTCTCACCCTGTGAGACTCGAACTCAGCAGTAATGAAGTGCCCTATACGTGGTGTAATGGATAGCAAGCTAGTTTGCAGTCCATCGTTAGTGAGTTTGATTCTCATTGGGTGCCCCATACCTCTGGCCTGTGCCACAACTTAGCTAAGTTTAGTGAATGACTGCTATAAAAGTTAATTCCACTTAAAAGAAAAGAGATTTTCAGAGCTTATAAATTTAATAACATTTTTTTTCAAGATAGATAAATGATACTCGAGGGATTTATTGATTTAAACATTTTCTTTTTTTGTCTTAACAGTTAATCTTAACAAAACAATACATCTATGTAATTGCCCAGTCGGCTGGGGCTGTAGAATACACTGACTGCACCTCTGCAGAGGGGGTAATACCCCACCAACGAGTCTCCTGGATATGACACTAAACAATCTGATGGTGAGGTTCCAGTAATGCTGGGGCTTTGGAGAATGCGGGGCACCCCTTCATTGCCATTACTCCCAGGTCCACTCTGGCCTCGAGTCGTAGCACCTGATAGAGCCCTATCTATGGGTTAAATAGAACAAATGGCACACTTATGCTAAACTGATTGGTTGACTAAACTGAATAGTTTGAAATAGAAATGTTTTTGACAATTAAACCGCACTTACATTTAAACTGCGTGCTTATGCTAAACTGAATTATTTGAAATGGAACTGTTTTTTTTTATATTGAAACTGTACTTACATAAAATTGATTTGTTTAATATAGAACTGCTTTGACATTTAACTGTGTAAACAAAATCTGCACTTATACTAAACTGAATTAGCTGAATCAGAACTGCTTGACTAAACTGAATAGCTTGAAATAGAAATGTTTTTCACAATTAAACTGTACTTACGTTTAAACTGCGTTCTTATGCTAAACTGAATTGTTTGAAATAGAATTGCTTATTTGTATAAAAATGAATTTGGCGTTAAATAACCTACAAAGGTTGATATGCTATAAAACCCAACCAACCAACCAACCAACCAACCAACTTCTATGTATTTAATAAATAAGTACCTCTAACATTGATTAGAAAAACTTAAATATTAGAAATTATTTTAATATGACAAATAATTAGTTAATTTCTTTTATTTTTATTCAAGTGCTTAACGGCATATAAACTTCTTAAGGGTTATCTAATGCTGAAATGTAATTTATTTGTAAATGGTGGATTGTCATCACAACTATATTTTCAATTTTCCGTCAAAATATTTCACTTTTATTTGTTTCGTATCATCACTTGTACATTTTTTGTACACAGTTACATGATATTAAAAACTCCAATGAAATACGAATGATTTCAATACAGTTAAATGGTTTCAAGTTTTATTGTCCAACAGTAATAATTCTGTTTTAGAATTTGTTTGCACATAGTTAAATGGTTTCAAGAAGTCCTATCTAATACAAATAATTTTCAAACAGATCTATTTGATCCATAAATGAGACCTAAATGGTACTACCACGCTAGCTCAAAGTGGACCTGGGAGTAATAACTCCATATTACTGAGAGCTCAAGTACTGCAGCCTCACCACCGGATGCTGTTTAGAGTCATATCCAAGACACTTTTTCTTTTGACTTACATCAATCCTACTAGATTATTGTTCATAATTGGAGACCCCCTCTCGATGAGAGCCCCCATTTCCTTTTTTATTTTTTGAGATTCAGGGATTTTTATTGTTTGTTTGTTTTAATTGTTGAGTTTTGAGCTGATCTAATCTTTGACTGTTTAATCATTCATTATTTCTTATATATATATATATATATATATATATATATATATATATATATATATATAATTAGGTCATTTAACAAATAAATGGGAATTTTGCCTAATGAGTTGGCAAAAGGAAGTGCTGTTTACAGTTGCACGTTTTTCAAGAAAATCAATTATGATTGACCTTTTATGTTCGAGTACTCTGTCAGCATAACTTTCAATAATGAGTGCTGCGCCCGGAACCTTGTTTTTTTATCGGAGAGTCGGTGTCTTTCCACTTCATGCTTCGTCTTTTCGACTGAGGTTCGTAGTAGCAAACCCATTAATAAAGATTTTTTAAAAACTAATTTTTACCCATCACTCATTCTTCTGTAAATTTGCACTTCTCACCTCCCCTAAATCCCCCTTATGGAGTAAACATTGTGCAAGAGTTCCCGTCGTAGAAAATGGACACGGAGACCCGAGTTCAAATCCTTGACGAGGTTGTCTGTATTTCATCTGGCGCTAATATCCCTGGGAAAGGTATAAATCCAACGATACTTTCTCTAGCTATGCGTAAATAGTAGGGCAGACTGAACTCTTTACCGATGGTACGGCAAATTGGCTTGGAGAAGGAAAATGCTAAATTAGAACCTCTTAAACTCCGCTTAAAATAACCCTGTATCACATACTGCACTTGTGACTGAAAGACTATATATATATATATATATATATGGGGAAAACTAGAAATAAATACAACAGAATGAATATGCATAGATATGAAAATGCACAAGGCCTTCAGAGGATGATTTAATTCGTAGAACTATTTGTCAATGTTAGACGTTTCAGTTTTTAGACCTTCATCAGGGCATGTAAGTAACTAAATGAAATGAAAAAGATAAGAAAGTTTTAAAACATTCTACTTGTGCCGATGCTTCAAAAATCTTTTATTAATACTGAAAAACCTTGAATAATCAGTTTCTTTCCCCAAGCCTTTTCTAGTTTTCTCAGATAAGCAGAATTCATGACTTCTACAGCAAATAACACGATGATTCCTTTTCCAATTTACAGTAGAAATAGTCTGTGATTAGCGAGCACTTAGCTGATCATGAGGTCTAAGTTGAAATCTATCCTGAACAACAGTCAGTCATGCATCAATTTGTAATATCGTTTACCTGTTAAAATGATAAACGCTGGTGTTCAATGTTCTTTCCTTCTGGCAAAGGTCAGCCATGTCGATATGGTGTCAATAATGGTGATGGGGTTATGAAAGGTTTTCGACCCGATAATACGAAAATTAGCCTTAAAATTAAAAGAAAAGCTTGTGTATTTGGTGGGGTACAGAAGTTAGTGTAAAATACGTAATAGGCCCAGGAAATATAAAATACTCACTTGAAGAAGTCAACAGTTTTGCAAGATTTTTTATGTGCTAGTTTGCGGCAAGTATATCACGAGATTGAAGACTGGAAAAGTTACTCGCTGCGGTTGGTTAGGGTTAGTGCCATACTAGTTAGTGCGCTGACACGTTGTGTATTATTTCACTCTACGCGTAATTTGAAAACTGCATAAATGAACGTGCAACGTCGTTTTATTTAGGAACTTATGCATTAAGGGGTTCAAACTGGACAATTATGCCACTGAGGAAGGAACCAAATGCAATTGTTGTGTGAAAGGTGAAATTGCAGTTGATCACTGTACAGTAAGAAGATGGCTGAAGAAATTTTGCTCAGGTTGCAAAAATCTCGACGATCCGGCAAAGCCATATCGGCTTAAACCTAAAACCGCGGATTCTGCGGCCGTGCTCCAAGTCCAGTGAGTAGCTCTCGGAGAGTATCAGGTGAGCTCGACTGTATAGTTTATCAGCTTCAAGACCTTAGCAATAGCATCCGGAGCTGCCAAATGGTGCCTTAAGTAATTCTGAAATATTGAAAAACTTTTGACTCATCTAGTTCCAAATAGCTTTAGTATTTTTTGGAATCAGTGGTAAATACACAATTCTTCAGGAATTTACAAGAAATGAATTCATTCTTAACTGGTAAATGTTCAACTGGATACAATTAAAATTGACACTGATTTAAACGCTCGCCTCCATATATATATATATATATATATATATGATGACTGCCACATCTCGACAGATGATAGCCGTCTTTATCATCACAATTTCAACTCAAACATCCTGTTAATAATTAATTGCTTCTTAAGTCCAGCTGCTGACTTACAAGACTTAAGGCAAATATGAACCAATCATGGCTTTATCTTCTGTACAGGGTTAATAGGATCCACGTGTGGAATATAATCTTTGTGAATCCTTTCTGATCCTTTATGAATCATGGGTCTTTTAAATCCAGGACTTGATTTAGACATTTTACCACTAATAACATATTTATATTACCATGAAGACGAGGCGGCAATGAAAGTTCTTTACTTTATTGACTTTTTAAAATTACGATGGAATTTGACATGATTAACATATCCAACACTAAATAAGAGATGATTGTAGAATTCAAATTCCCAATTCTCACCCCACCCCAAGCAGAATCAAAGTTTCAATTCTGCATGTTGTATTTTTCTCTTTTCGATTTCAGTCGAACCACGGTTTATGATTCAGAGCCAAATATTTCTGCATAATGATTTTTATTCCCATTCCTTGACATCCATTTCCAAAGGCATCAAATTTTCTTTAAGAGAATCCTTATATCTTTTTCTGGGATTATGTTGAGGATGTTTTTCCATTAGCGAAAAGCGGTGATATATATATATATATATATATATATATATATATATATACATATGTGTGTGTGTGTGTGTGTATGTGTATGTGTGTGTGTATCTGCGTATGTGTGTGTGTGAGTGCGTGTGCGTGTTTGTGTGTGTTTTGTATATATATATATATATATATATATATATGTGTGTGTGTGTGTGTGTGTGTGTGTGTGTGTTTTAATCTTCCAGTTTGGATATTTTAGCAAAATATATTCCTAGTTTTGATTTCCTTGACAGGGTGAGGTGAAGGAATTAAATTTTCATTTGCCTAACTAGAAAATAATTTAGGAAAAAAGGAAATAGGAGGCAACAAGTGATTGGTGGGGAGTGGAATGAGAGTGAAGAATATGAATGGAATGAGAAAGTCTGATATCAACAGAAGAAAAAAACAAAGAAAAAAGTTAAATAAAAGAAAGAAAGAAAGAAAAAAGAATGAATGAAAGAAAAAAGAATGAATGAAAGATAGAAAAAAGAAATAAAGAAAATGAAAGAATGAAAGAAAAAAGAAAGAAAGAAAGACAGAAAGAAAGAATGAAAGAAAAAAGAATGAAAGAAAAAATGAAAGAAAAAAGAATGAAAGAAAAAAGAATGAAAGAAAAAGAAAGAAAGAAAGAAAGAAAGTAAAAGAATGAAAGAAAAAAGGAAAAAAGAAAGAAAGAAAGAAAAAAGAATGAAAGGAAAAAAGAATGAAAGAAAGAAAAAAGAATGAAAGAAAAAAGAATGAAAGAAAAAGAAAGAAAGAAAAAGAAAGAAAGAATGAATGAAAGAAAGAAAGAAAGAATGAATGGATGAAAGAAAAAAGAAAGAAAGAAAAAAGAAAGAAAGAAAAAAGAAAGAATGAAAGAAATGTTGACAACTACGTAGTACAAATGATGTGTATACAAAAGAACAACAATAACAACTATAATAATAATAATAATAGACTTTAACGATTTATTAAAAAAAAAAGAAAAAGCTTTGAAATTTAGGAAATTTTTTCTCAGTCAATAATTTTGTTTACTAGTAGAGACCAATAAATGACAGCATCTCCAATAAATAAGTAGAATCTAAACTCCTCAAAGGAGGCGCTCGAAGCGTAACGTTTGTCATCAAGCCGAGAGACCCAAGTTCAAATCCCGAACGATACTGTTAGTATTTCACATCGGGTTAATACTTATGGGAGAGGCATGAATCCAATTCATCTCCTCTCAGTATTTGGTAAATAACAGAACCGACACACGACTCTTTAGTGTTGGCAAGGCAACTAGTCCAGAAGGAAAAGTCTTCATTCAAATCAGTTGCATTCCATAAAAAAATGGAACTTGTATTTCATCCTGATTGTCACGGTGGAGTTGGGTAAATATATTCACCCCTAACAATTTTTATTTGTCTTCGGAGATGAAGCGAGGTAATTTTTATCATTTGGCGTATTCGGACTATCATCTTTAATGTTCTTTTAACAACGTTTCGGCCGATGCGTCCTTCAGCCTTCCTCAGGTGTTTCTTATCGAACTCGGGAGCCAACTCAGAACTCCAAACTGAACCGTTTATTTAATCCACGGAGGTAAGATCTTTCTAATTCCGTTAATTATAACCGGGAAAAAGGGTTAAGTATTTCTTGCTATTTACCTGTTGTCGGGATTGAACCTGCAACTTCACTTTGCGCAACGGTTTGACGCGTAAGAATGATAAGTTCGGAATGTAAGGATAATTGGTGGGACGTGTGTTGGATTACAATAATACTTTTTTTTTTATTAGCTATCTATTAACGCATACGTTATTAAACACGTCTCCACACAGTATATTTAACATATCCCCCACGCACACACCATCATATATTACACACACGCACACGGATATATCAAAAAACGAACAAACATTTTTTTTTACTCGTTCAATCTATCGAAAAAATGCCACAGAAACGTATGGAATCCTTCAGACTGCTTTTCGACCATCTTGCATGAATCGAGCATCAGTTTTTGAGTGGCATAAGAGATTCAAGGAAGGCAGGGAGTCTGTGAGGGATGATGAGAGGTGTGGGAGGAGTAAGAAAGTCAATAGACCAGAGTTGATTGGCCAAAGGGTTAGGGTTAGGGTTACTATATTGGGGTTTTAAGGGAGTTCAGGAAGAGATTACATCGGAAGAGGCCAGCACTCTTCAAATCGGGTCAGGGGAATTTCCACCAGGATAATGCACCAGTCCACAACTCCATCCTTGTCACTGACTATTTGACTAAGATGGGCATCAAAATAGTTCCTCATCCTCTTTATAGTCCAGACCTTGCTCACTGTGACTTTTGGTTATTCCCTAAGCTCAGAGGCTGTCGTTATGAGAGAATTGAGGAGATGAAAGAGGCTGTGACGAAGGTCATTGACACGCTCACATAAGAGGACTTCCATGGGGCCTTGCAGAAGTTGTTGGAACGATACAATAAGTGCATTGCAGCCGGAGGAGATTACTTCGAATTGGACTAGAGTTTCATGTGTTTACTATCAATAAAAGTGCCCATACGAAAAAAGTCTGGAAACGTATTTATCGTAAATATCACGGATACGTCCACACACAATAATACGCAAATATAACCAACACACACACACACACACAGAGAGAGAGAGAGAGAGAGAGAGAGAGAGAGAGAGAGAGAGAGAGAGAGAGAGAGTTGTACACAATTCTAACGTTCTTTTGATTGTATCTTTCGATTTTTTCGATTTCTTCAAAATCTTTCGTTCTCTGCCTGATGATTGTCGTTTATAAGACGTCATGAAACCTGGGGTCGCAGATTAGCTTCCATGCTATTAAATATATATAAAAACTAATATATATACGTACTTATTATTATTATATAATAGATATTGTGCACTCTCCAAATTACATCGCATTTGGTCTGCCACAAACCCAACACTGTCATAATATATATATATGTACATATATATAGTGCCACGCAAATGTCTCCGGGCATTTTAAACTATTTTAAATTTCCACTTATTACCAACTTAGTGAATGTTTCGTATTGCGTTTTTTGCAGATGAAAGCTTGCCCCTGCTGAGGTCATTTCCATGTCTAATCGTTATATTTGGGGTTCTGCTTGAGAGATATGAGATCACCAAAAGTTTTCGTATGACTCACAAAAACTAATCAAATAGTGTTTTAAAACAGAAAAAATATAAAATATATATATATATAAATATATATATATATATATAAAGCTACTTTTTCTAGGGATGATACTCCTTTTACATATCGGGAGATGCTCAAAAAAGGTGACCCAAAACCTACTCGTTTGTGGCTATAATTTGGTGTGAATGGCTCGGCATCCGATCCCAAGCAATGGCCAAAATGGTAGGGTAGATAGGATTTTCTGGCTTTGGTCAGGCGACTAGTCTAGGAGAAGGAAAAAACATTAGGAGCGTTGTTCAGGGAAATCTGTGACATATCGGTCCCCCATTCTTCTGTTCTCAGCTTATCCAAGAAGTGTGGCTGGTTTTACACAAGCCTTCGCCACTATAAACAAATAACCTGTGTAGGTAGACTAACAGTTCATATCTTTAACTGAAATATTGGGCCCTCATATGTGGCGAACAACGGGTGAGTTCATCACACACACACACACACACACACACACACATATATATATATATATATACTATCAGTTGAAATATCAAGCCTCCCTCAAAAATTTTTATTTCTCATCTTAAAAGTGTTATTTTTAATGAAACAATTTAAGCACCACTGGTTTTATTTATACTAAATACTAGTATTCCTGAGCGACAGTAAATTCAATTTACACCCCCCCAAAAAAAAACAACCCAAAAAAACAAAAAAAATACAAAAGAACTTCATAAACTTCATCGAAATGACCTCCTTTGACGGCTATCACTGCTTCCCGGAGTTTCAATTTTCTGTCGACCAAAGAATGGAGGTAGACGCGCTTTCCCGCTCGAGTTGCCAGAGGTGAGAAGCTCTTGTGGATTGTTTACCCCACATCAGTTCAATTGGACTTTAGTCCGCGGATTGTGCTGGCCAAGACATCAGCTGAAGGACATGCTGTTCCTCTTTACTTTTAAAGTACCTCTGGCCGAGTTTACTGTCATGCTTTTGATCATTATCTTGTATGAGTACAAATCCTTGACCCACAACCCGCGTTCCAGATAGGATCACGTGATGCTGCAGTATGCTGTGATATACCATGTGAGTACCATGTGATATAATATATATATATATATATATATATATATATATATATATATATATTTATATATATATCATATTTACCCAACCCCTCCGCTCGGGCAGGATATGACACAAGGTCAATTTTTAAGCGGAGTTTAACAGGTTTGAATTCAGAGTTTTCCTTCTCCTAGACTAGTTGCCTCAACAAGGCTGATGAACCTAGTCTGTCCTACTATTTACCCATAGCTGGAGGGAGAATAATTGGATTCATATCTTTCCCAAGGGTATTTGTGCTATGTGAAATGCAATCAGTCAGGTCCAGGATTTGAACTCGTGTCGCCGTGTCCATATCCTGCGACGATAACCATTATACCACGGGTAGCTCCACAATATGCTGTGATAGCCGGTCTTATTCAATTTGCCCTTCATCTGGTGCAATTGGCAAAATCCCCCCCCCTAACAGAACCTCCTCTGTGCTTTACGTTTGGTGGTTGTAACTCTTCCACTCACTCTTCGCTGCCCATGAGACTCCTATTTGACCCAAGGATTTTGAACTTCGATTCGTCTGTCAAAAGAACTTTATTGCACGGCTCTATTTCCAGTCTTTGTGTGCCTTGGCACATATAGGCCAGCTTCACAGAGTCTTCTCTTCTGGGTAGATGCTGACACATTTTTTTTCACGACATTGGGGCTGTCAGCCTTCTGTCACACAAGCTGGTGACTCTGATGAAATTGTCCCCTGCATAAGTAAAACAGGTCGTATCTTGCAAGCAGTAATTCAACACAATATTGTTTAATGTGAGTTCAAGCGGTGGTATAATATAACTTTTGGAAAACATTTTATTGACTAGTTGACAAGTTCACCTACCGAGGAATCAGTGTCTCATCAACTGAGACAGACATCGACACGCGACTAGCAAAGCCATGGACAACTAATGATAGATTATCGGATTTATGGAAGTCACACCTGATCGATAAAATGAAGCGCAGTTTCTTTCAAGGAGCTGTCGTGTCGATACTGCTATATGGATGCACTACATGGACACTAACAAAACGTATGGAGATAAAGCTAGATGGGAACTACACAAGAATGATGTGAGCAATATTGAAAAAGTCATGGAGGCAGCACCCCACAAAGCAGAAATTCTACGGCCACCTACCACCCATCACGAAAACTATCAAAATTAGACGAACCAGACATGCGGAACACTGCTGGAAAAGTAGAGACGAGCTCATAAGTGATGTACTCCTGTAGACCCCTTCACATGGACGAGCAAAGGCAGGTCGACCAGCTCGAACCTACATACAGCAGCTCTGTGCCGATACGGAATGGAGCCCTGAAGATCTATCGGAAGCAATGGATGATTGGGAGGGGTGGCGAGAGAGGGTCAAGGATATCCGTGCTGATTAAGCGAGATGATGATGATGACTAAAGAAGAAAAATGCCTTGAAATGAATTTTCAAAAGATATCTGGATATATAATTCAGTTACTGAGGAAGACTTGTATTTAGTATCATAAGTAAAACATTGGGGTGCTTAACTAGTTGCATTAAAAATAACACTTTAGAATGAGAAATCTGGGAGTGTATATATATATGTTAGGATTTTATGAATCTTTCTAGAATATTGATATTTCTTTATAAAGGGTTACAATAGTCCTTTTTGCCCTGTGGGCTACGAGGGATGTAGAATACACCGACTGCTTCTCTACAGAGGGGTAAGACCTCCCTCCCGCTAACGAGTGTCCTGATATGACACAAAACAATCTGATGGTGAGATTCCAGTATTGTTGGAGTTTTGAGGAATGTAGAGTACCCCTTCATTGCCATTCCTCCCAGGTCAACTCTGGTCCAGAGTGGTAGCACCTGATAGGATCCTATCTGTGGGTGAAATCGAACTAAACTGTGTACTTATGCTGAGCTGAATTGCTCGAAATAGAACTGTTTTGACATGTAAAACGCGTACTGATTCAAAACTGAATTGTTTGAAATAGAACTTTTTTGACATTGAAACTGTATTTAGGCTAAACTGAATTTTTTGAAATAGAACTGTTTTGACATTTAACTATGTGTGGACAAAAACTATACTTAAACTAAACTGAATTGTTTGAATTTGAACTGTTTGACTAAATTGAATAGCTTGGAATAGAAATATTTTTGACAATTAAACAATGTACTCATGCTAAATTGAATAGTTTGAAATAGAACTGATTATTTGCATAAAAATGAATTTGGCATTAAATAACCTACAAGGTTTGATCTGCCATAAAAACCCAAGCAACCAACCAACCAACTAATCCCTTTTTGCAATATTGATATCCTGGTCCTAGGTGTTTCATGTTTGCCTTTCCCAGGGTATTTAGACCTTTCTTAATCGCAGAATCATGCCAGTTACGACTACTATCCATCCACCCACTTATTTTTGGTTTGGCTTGGGTTGTGCGTTTATTTTGTATTTGTTGACGAAGCCATTCAAATCATTGGATTTCTGTTTTCATGTCTCATTTATTTAGTTGTGTTATGTCCAATTTAAAGAAGTTTGCTTGAACGGGAAATTAATTTTGCAATTTAGGAGTCAATCAATAAGCTTTTAAACTCACGAAGAACCCTCCCCACATGGCAAGAAACCTCCCCAAAAAACGAGCATTTATTTTACATAACAGAGATGTATTTTTCAATTCCTTGTCAATGCACTTAAATCTGTGTAGAATATATATATATATATATATATATATATATATATCCAAGTCCTGATGATGGTTAATAAACCGAAACGTTAACGTCGACTTTACATCATGATATATTCACCTATTTGGATTATATTTTTTCCTACTACCTTCATACTATCGGATTTTATCCATGTTTACTTTCATATATATATATATATATATATATATATATATATATATATATAGTGCAATTAGAAGGAAACTCAGACCTGGTTAAGTTGTCATTATAAATTTATTTCGCCGGAGTTTCCATCTAATTACATTCTATACGCTCTGAATGTGAATTTTGTTATACACCTGCAAGGGAATAAGTGATGTAACAATAGCCATACATCGAGCACTCCTTGAGATTTATATGATATTCCTCATATATTCTTCACTAGAATAATCCACACCAACTCTCTTCGGACGCTGACTGGATATTACTAATATATATATATATATATATATATATATATATATATATATATATATATTCAGAGTGCGGAAGTAAAATATGGATTAATTTTAAAAACATTTTTTGAGTCTAAATTCAATTTTTTAAAAAAAGTGATAAATCTAAATTTTCATGATTTGCTCTATCATTCAAGCACCCCCCTTTTTTGCTATTCCATATTTACCCAACCCCTCCGCTCGGGCAGGATATGACAGAAGGTCAATTTTTTAAGCGGAGTTTAACAGGTTTGAATTCAGAGTTTTCCTTCTCCTAGACTAGTTGCCTCACCAAGGCTGAAGATCCAGTCTGCCCTCCTATTTATCCATAGCTGGAGGGAGAATAATTGGATTCATACCTTTCCCAAGGGTATTTGTGCTATGTGAAATGTAATCAGTCTCGTCCAAGATTTCAACTCGTGTCACCGTGTCCTACGATGATAATCATTACACCACGGGCACCTTCCCCTTTTTGTTATTAAAATTCAGCCCAATATAAGTGAACAAGAAAAGAAACGACGAATGTAACATACTCATAATATACGGATGGTTCAGGTACGAAACTTTATTACCTTTGAGTTAAAGGTTTTTCGACATGAGGAGAGAGACACAATCTTTCTATGCAGACTGCTTTTACATCGTCAGCTCTCAACCCAACCAACGCGCGGCGCCCGTAGCGCACAAATTCGTCTGGCCTCGCGCAGCTCTGAATCTCGACTCTCTCGTTCGGAGCCAGGAACTCAACTCACTGACTTTCCCCAAATCTCAAAATCCTCAGCCCACACTTCCGGGCATGACGTCATTCACACCCCCTAGTTTTATTTCCTATCTGGGGGTTTTATTTTAACATCTGTGAGCGACACATCGACTGCTTTTGAGGAGGAATACAATAGAATACCTGAATAATTTATTTTGACGGCGTGCAAATCATTTCGTATTGATGGAATAATTGAAAAAAAAAATCAGTGGCCATGTTGAGCAAATTTACTGTTTTGTTTCTATCTTTTTACTTTGTTGTTTATTTTAAAAGATTAAAATTAATTTTGTTTTATATTTTTTATTATATAAGAATATTCCTAATTTTGCTTCCACACCCTCTCGGTCAGACTGAGTAAAGCTAAGTAAATTTCAACTCAAACATTATACAAATAAAAAGCCCCAAAACTAAAAAATCAAACAAAAAAAAAAAAAACCCAACTCCAAGCAAAAACAAAACATTTAAGATTTAATACCTGTCTCAGGTTACTTACTTATTGATCCAGTTTCATTCTATGTTCAACGATGTTGTTTTTAAGACAGCGTTTCGGCCGATTTATTTTCCTTCATGGCAATCTACGCACAGATGCCATTAGAAGTCATTTAACGTATTTTTACAACCCCTGTACCGTGCACAAGGTCAATTTTTAAGTGTTCCTGCGCGTAGGTTTAGGCCATAAGGCTTAAGAACCCACACTGACCAACTATTTACCCTTAGGTGGGAAAGAGAGAACGGCTGGTTTTAATGCTTTTTTGAAAGGGGATTATCGCGAAGTGAAAAACAATCAGTTTCGTTCAGGAGTTGAACCCGTGTCACCGGTTTGATTTTCAGCGGCCTCCTTTCCTTTTGTTGAGGGTCATCGTGACTGAAAAAGATGCGTTTGCTATCAAATTTGAATGTCAAGCTCTTTTCTTTCTCATTCTCCATATTTGGCCTCGTGCTCTAAGAAGCTAAACTTAGTTTATGGTCATTAAAGCCTTCCATACAATTAGTTTTGGGTCGTTAAGGACTCCACAAAAGACGACATTATAAGGAAGTCTTCATTGGTTTAATCTTGCCTGAAGAAATCTATAACGAGAATTTGATTCCACAAATGGCTTTTTTGGGTGGGGGCAGAAGATGAGAAAATAAAGTACTTATTGACCTCTACCAAGGTTGATGAGGCAAGTAACAGCTTTTTGTTGCAACTGCTTGGCTGATAATGTTTTTCTATTTCATGGCATATCAACCTTCGTGGGTTATTTAATACGAGAGGCATCACCGTCAAAGAACAGTAATGGTAGGATTTAACCCTCAGTTAGGAGGGATAAAGGTGTTTAAACTTTATCAAAAGTGAACATTATAGCGCGACTGGAGGTCGAACCCGCGTACTTAGGAACTGTAGTACAGCGCTTTAACAATTACGCCCCGGGAATTACTAAATGAAACTGAAGTTACGAGATAAGACTATGCACAAAGGCTCACTCAGCTATTCTCAATCTGTCACCGAAGCAATTCAGGGGAAGAGTATTCATGCCTTTCTCTATTATTCACGAAAGATACGCTGTCCCAGTCGAAACTTAAGCCCTTTTGGTTGAATCCAATATATACATGAATTAAATCCAACAATAATTTGACACACTGTTTTTCTTTCTTTCTTTCTTTCTTTCTTTCTTTCACTTTGTTTTTTATTTGTTTGTTTGTTTGTTTGTTTGTTTCATTCTTTTCATCATTTTTATTTCCCCCAGTCTGTCTGTCAGTCTTTCACTTTCTTTCTTTCCTTCTTTCCTTCTTTCCTTCTTTCTTTCTTTCTTTCTTTACATCATTTTTATTTCCCTCCGTCTTTCTTTCTTTCTTTCTTTGCCCATCGTTGCCCATCTAAGTGGTCTTCTTTCGGTCAGCTGTTGACCGTTGAATCCATTACGCTTAACTTATTCCCTAACTACAAGTTTCTCGGAATCCTTCCAAACATCTGCGTCCACATTTCCTCCACACCAACTCACATCACCCCTTAAACATTTCCCTCCCACCATCTTCAACTTTTTTCTTTTTAATTCTTTTGCCTTTCCCTATTTTTTTCTATCTTGTCTTTCTTTTCTTAAATTCTTAACGACCCCCGCCTCTCTCTCTCTTCTTCTTCTTCTTCTTCTTCTTCTTCTTCTTCTTCTTCTTCTTCTTCTTCTACGTCGTCATCATTTGATTTTTCTATTTCATAAGCTTTTTTAAATCCCTATCTGTCTCTTTGTTAAAAAACAGCAGGAAATTCCGACTTAATGCTTAGCAACCTTCTTTCTTTCTTTCTTTCTTTCTTTCTTTCTTTCTTTCTTCTCCTTCTTTCTAAATTCTATTTCATTCATTTCTCACGTCAATTTACACTCTCTCTCTCTTTCTCAAAATCTCCTCTTCCCGCGTCCCCATCACACTCTACCCCTTTTACCCCTCCCCGCCTTCTTTCACTATTCGCACACATCTCTCTCCTTTCCTCACATCATACCATATTCTTTCTCACTACCCTTCAAAAATATCTACCCCCCCATTTCCCGCCATTTCCACTTACCACACTGCATCGAATATCGATAGAAATCCGTTCCATCGATCGGATCATAAGTGAAAATCTGAAAAGCTCTCTCCCCGTCACCTTCTAACTAAATATCCTGACTCTCTCGAACAAACTCCGACCTCCCAGTGTATTAAGCCAACACCCTATTCACCCTCCGGACTCACACCGCCGCTCAATAAGACTTCTTCATTCGCCAGTGAATGTTGATGTCGTGTCTCTCTACAGTATACGTCCGATTATCTCGTCTGAGCTGCACCCGTCTCACCTACCGCACGACTTGCGAATAGACCAAGTCAGTAGAACATCTTCTACACGACTGGAGGGCGGACAATGTTTGATGCGAGACGAATTCATTGAACACTCTGACTTTTTCGCAAATATCAATTGTGGAGGCGTTTCTACCTATTTTTCCTACCATATCCCTAGTTTGTTAGAAGCGTACATTACGCGATAAACAATGTTACGATATCGATAATCCAAAAATCTGATTTAAAAACACGAAATCAGGGATAGCGGATCATTTATGGGAAAATAAGAGAGTGCATAATATAGAACTTTCGAATTAACCGAATTGAGCCATAGTTTTTAACGGCATGTTAACCCGTCTGGGAAACGCAATTTATTCCAAGCAGCGGTCGTGTCGATACTGACTAAACGGATGGAGAAAAAGCTTGACGGCAACTACACAAGAATGCTGCGAGAAATTTTGAACAAGTTAAACACCCCACAAAGCAGCAGCTGTACGGCCACTTACTTCCCATCACGAAAACTATCAAAGTTAAACGAATCAGACACTGCTGGAGAAGCAGGGACGAACTCATAAGTGATATTCTCCTACGGACCCCCTCACATGGCCGAGCAAAAGTAGGGTGACCAGCTCGAATCCACATACAGCAGCTCTGTGAGGATACGGGATGTAGCTCTGAGGACCTTCCAGAAGCGATGAACGATATGGAGGAGTGGCGAGAGAGGGCCAGGGATATCCGTGCTGGTGGCATGACAAGATGATGATGATGATGAGAAGTTAAGGAATTGCGAAAATTGTTTGTTTATATTTGTTGTGTATTTTTATTGGGGTTTTACAGATGGTTTTATGATATCAAGTATTCCTATCTAATACTAATAATTATATAACTTTTGTTGGCGCACAGTTAAATGGTTGTTAAGTAATTAATAAGAATCTTTAAACAATTAGAAATTCAAGTTAGTACTCTTAAAACAAACAATTCGCCTAGAGGTATTTGGTTTGATATATGAATTAATTGAATTTGGTGGAGGCCGTAGTGTTGGTCGACCAGCAAGAACTTATTCATATCAGCTCTATGCGGACCCGATGTAGTTTGGAAGACCTGCGAAGAAGAGCGATGGATGATAAGGATGGAGGAGAGAGAGAGAGAGAGAGAGAGAGAGAGAGAGAGAGAGAGAGAGAGAGAGATCAGGGAAATCTGTGCTGTTAGGACGACTTTAGGATGATGATATGGTAGCAAGTATTCCTGTCAAATAATTATTGTATTTAATAATAATTATCGGTAAACAATTATAATTTCAAGGTTTCGTTGGGTTTAGGTTGGGTTTTATGGCATATCAACCATTGTAGGTTATTTAATGCCAAATCCTCTTTATACATATATATCAAATATGTAGGATTTGGTTTGGTTAAGTTTTATGGAATATCAACCATTGTTGGTTATTTATTGCCAAATTCTCTTTATACATATATATTAAATATATATATGATTTGTTTTAGTTGGGTTTTCTGGCATATCAACCATTGTAGATTATTTTATGCCAAATCCTCTTTATACGTATATATTAGATATATAGGATTTGGTTTGGTTAAGTTTTATGGAATATCAACCATTGTTGGATATTTATTGCCAAATCCTTGAACTATATGATTTCTAAACACATTTTGTAGATTACATCTTTAAACGACCCTTAGCTCATTTCTGTCATTCAGTTAAAGTTTCATTTATATTTATTTGATAAGAATAATTCTATTTACAATTAATCATTTGCATATTTATGCCAAACAGAATTGTTTCTTATACTAAACTGAATTATTTGAAATAGAACTGTTTTTGACATTGAAACTGTATTTACACTAAACTGTTTTGACACGGGATCTGTACTTATACTAAACTGAATAAGCTGAATTAGAACTGCTTGATTAAACTGAGTAGCTCGAAATAGAAATGTTTTTCATAATTAAATTGTACTTACATTTAAACTGATGCTTATGCCAAACTGAATTATTTGAAATTGAACTGTTTTCTCATTGAAACTGTACTTATACTAAACTGAATTGTAATATATAACTGCTTGAATAAACTGAATTGTTTGAAATAGAAATGTTTTTGACAAACTGTGTACTCATGCTAAACTGAATAATTTGTGATTGAACTGATTGGTTACATAAAAATGGATTTGGCGTTAAATAACCTACAAAGGTTGATATGCCATAAAACCCAACAAACCACACCAAACCTATTAATCATTTGTTTGCACACAGTTTACATGTTTTCAAGTATTGCTTTGAATTACTAACTATTCAATTAAATATCAGTAATTTGTTTACACACAGTTAAATGATCAAACAGTTCTATTTTAAACAATTCAGTTTAACATTAGTACAAAGTTTCAATGTCAAACAGTTCTATTTGACCCATAGATAATATCCTATTAGGTGCTACCACTACGGGACAGAATGTACCTGAGAGCAATAGCAATAAAGAGGTACACCGCATTCCCCACAGCTCCAGCATTAACGGAGCCTCAAGATCTGATCGTTTAATGTCATATCAGGACACTAGTTGCTGGGTGGGGGTTTTACGTCTCAGCAGAGATGCAGTCAACATATTCTACAGTTCGAGTCGACTGGACTGTATAATTTCAAGTAACAACTCTTAATACAAATAATTTGCACATAGTTATATGATTTCAATAATAATAGAAATAGTAATAATTATAAAACACTTGAGCTGTCCCCCTCGTAAGATACTCGGGACCATTCTTGAAGTGATTTAGGGAAGACCTTAAACAAATGGAATCGAGAACAAGAAAGCTAATGACATATATCTTGTAGTAAGAATAGTTTCTTGAATGTATATTTATCAAAGATTATTATTTACTCCTTTAGAGTTTTTCACATCAGCGTTAGCTGATGGTTTTTCACTGGATTTTGAGTGACAGCAAGTCTCCTCAAGTCTCTTGGACTCTTCTCGGTATTATGGCCGTTCTTAATAATGCTGTAGTTTGGATGGTCTCCACTCGTCCGCCAACTTCCAAGTCCTCCAGTCCCTTTAGTAATCTTTTAGTTACTGTTCCAAACGCACCAATTACAATTGATATTATTGTCACCTGTATGTTCCATAGTTTTTTCAGTTTCCTAGCAAGGTCGAGGTACTTATCCTTCTTTTCATATTCTTTCAGTTTTATTCTGTGGTCAGCCGGGACTGCAAAGTTGAAGATTTTGCAGATTTTCTTTTTTTTTTGTTGATTATTATAAGGTCTGGTCTTCTGGCCGAGATTAAGTGATCTGTTTGTATGTCAAAGTCCCATAGGAGTTCGTGTGTGTCATTTTCTAGGACAGGTACTGGGTTGTGCATATACTATTTGTTGGCATGGTCAAATTTAAATTTCTTGCATATCTCTCAGTGGATCACTTTGCCCATCCAGTCATGTCTTGCCTTGTACTCCTTCTGTGCTAATTTGCTGTATTCGCTTATTATGGGATTGATGGTTTCATCTCTGTCACCGCATAGCCTACATTTGGTATTTTGTTGCGTCTTATCTATTCTTTGATATGATTGGTTCTTACGGCGTATTATTATTAGTTACGTGAAGAATATTTTTATACGAAAAAAATTCTGAAGAAACAATCACTTAAAATGTAAGCATGAATGTACATTGTGAACGAATTCGCTCATTTCAAAGCATAAAACAATCTTAAAATCTCTACAATCTCGTTACTTAGATATATATGTTCTTTTACCGATATTGAGCAGTATTCATTTATGAATAGAACAAACAACATTATATATATATATATATATATAAGGTAAGATATCCGACTGACGTAAAGTCTGACGGATTTCGATCTCGGCTTGAAGCATCTCGCGTGTCTAGCCAGATTGAAGAGTTGTTATACAACGAAACAGTCTATCTGTGGATGACAATTCACCCTCAGTTATCAAACAAATACCAAAATCAATTAGCCGCACATTATCCGATAATTCTTTCAGCACCGGAATTTTCAACAAATACAAACACATATACGACAAGGCGCTAAAAAAACACCGGCTATAGACGAACACTAGAATACACAACTCCGAATAGCAAACCTAAACACAGGAATAAGAATATAACTTGGTTCAACCTTCCTTACAACAAATGCGTAACATCAAACATAGATGGGGACTTCGTAAATCTAATAAGCAGACACTTCCCCAATCATAGCCCCCCCCAAGCTAAAATCTTCAACAGAAACAATATAAAGATCTGCAAGTAACATGTCTCAAATCATAAAAAAGCTACTACAAAAATATCGTATCCATCCACAGCACCGCACATTCCAACAATCAATGCAATTGTAGGGATAAAGAAATATGCCCCAACTAGGAAAATGCCTACAGAAAAACGCAGTGTACAGAACCACTGTAAAAACCAACAGTTCAGTCATAGGTGCAACAGAGGGTACCATAAAACAAAGAATATATAACCACAAACTTTCCTTCACCAACAGTAATTACTCAACAAACACCACTTGATCCACATACATATGGCGCCTAAAAGACATGAACATCTCACCCACCATCACCTGGGAAATACTGAAACAAGCATCCACCTACAACAAGACATCAAGAAGATTCCTTCTTTGCCTACACGAAATATTAGCTATTATCACCTACCCATCATAAAACACTCTGCTAAACAAAAAATCAGAAATTCTATCCAAATGCAGGCACGAGAACAAACATCTACTCTCATGCGCATAAAACTCATTCCTCTTACCTATGCCACCTCCACTCTTATAAATCCCCCCCCACAAATAATCCAACATCACACTCAACGGACCGTAAGTACCACCTTCTTCTATTAAATCCTTATATCCACCTTCACGCACTTCCACAACCTGTTAGCATTATGTTAACCATGTTTTCATGAGTGTTAGTTATAGGTCTCCACACAGTATATTTAACAGATCCCCCACGTACACTCTATCATATATTATGATAATGTATTCGTGACATAACATTAACACAATATAGATCGTTAATAAAAAACTATTGTAACCCAACACTACTCCCCACCAATTACCCTTATGACCCAGAATCTATAATTCTTACACATCAAATCATATATATTCCTTTTCTTAATTATGCAATGATAATAATTTGCTCTTTCGTTAAAATAATATCCATACACACTCAGACACATAAAAAAAAAAACAACACAAAAAAAAAAAAACGACAGAGCTAATACAAACAATTATTGTAACGTTTTAACATAATATATTCACTCATTGGCCTAGTGGGTAGAGTGTTCGCCAATTGTCCGGGAGACCGGGGTTCAATCTCGAGTCGGGTCATACCAAAAGACTTTAAAAATGATACTTGATGCCTCTTTGCTTAATACTCAGCCTTATAAGGTACATATCATGGGTAAAGTGGAGCAATGTTGGGAAAGGAGTAGTGCCCTTTCCTACACCTCGGTGTAGTAGCTATTGAAAAGGGAGCCTTACATACAATCGCGTATTACAATGTTGTATACGCAATATATCTTTAACACATCATAACTTATACAAATTATTATTGTAATCTAACACAAATCATATTCCAGCATAAAAAAATAATATTGCATAATACTTCATAGTATATTACAACATAACAGATCTCTCCACCATGATATTCATTGCGATACTGGCCCACCATACTACACTCACCTATAATGCTTACAAATCATAACTTTATTTTATTTATCTTATTTACAAATTAAGACTTTATTTTCTTCGAAATGCAATGATGATATTTCGTTCCTTCGTTAAAAACACACAAATATATAAAGAAACAAATAAAAACATTTTTCTCGGTCATCCTGGAGCAAATTCGGCAACACTTCGCGTCTCATACATCCAGGAGACAACCTCAAATTTATCGCGGGGCGTATGTATTTTAATACACACATATACTAAACATCACTTATACGTCCATACACAATAATAGACAAATATAAACACACACACACACACACACACATACACACACATACATACATAAAGAGTTGTAGACGATTCTAACGTGCTTTTGACTGTATTTTTTATTTTTTCGATTTCTTCATTATCTTTCGTTATCTGCCTGATGATTATCGTTTATAAAATGTCATGAAACCTGAGGTCACAGACAAGCTTCCATGCAGTGGGTAGAGTATTCGCAAATGGTCTGGGAAACCTGGGTTCAATCCCAGCTCGCGTCATATCAAAGACTATTAAAATAGTACTTAATACCTCCTTGCTTAACATTCAGCAATATAAGGTACGTATCGAGGGTAAAGTGGAGCAATCCAGGGAAAGGAGTAGCACCCTTCCCTACACCTCGGTATAGTAGCTATCGAAAAGGGAGTCTTCCGGTCACCCTCGACTATAGTCGCCAACTTTACTTTACTTATTATTACATAATAAGTCTATCACAGACTCTCCATATTATATCGCTTTTGGGTCGCCACAAACCCTCAAAGAGAAATAGTAACAACCAACACTGTTACAATATATATATATATATATAACTGCAAACAACAGTGCCTAGTGAATGGCTTACCTAAGACTTCAATTCTTTTTATTAAAAAAGATCTTTTTACCGAACAGAAAATAAATCAACTTTTCCTTATTTGTAAGTAGATGTTTACGCTTATAGACTTCCAAAGTAAAATGGTTGCATTATCTTCAACGTAAAATTACCTAAAATTTTTTTTTTTTTTAGTATTTTGGCCTGCTTGATGAAGAGTCATGTCTTGTGCGGCCCGCTTCTCGAAAAAACAAAAAACAAAACAAAACAAAACAAAACAAAAAAACAAAACAAAAACAAAACAAACAAAGACCAAAACAAAAAACGGTTGCCTATTCCTGGTCGAGATGTGTGCAAGAAATTAACTTTGGAGTAAATTTTTATGAAAATTCTTTTTATACATTCAAACAGCAACTGAATGTAATGAATGAATCGGCAATGATAGATGCATAAAAATAGACAGGCGTATTCTACGAGGCTGGATCAATTAGATTGAAAGAAAAAGATTGAACTGCATCTTTTATGCAAGTACTGGAGCGTGCAGTTGTAAATGCACGCAGAACACAAGCAAGAATTGCTGTGAAGGGGGTGAGGTGTTGTGCGTGGGAAGAGGAGAGGGTGGTGTTCAAGCAAGTCAGATGCATAAACCCGCCGTTAAAATCCCGAATAAAACGCCCTCTTTAGGAGTGAAGGAAGCTTTTACTGAATCGACTTCATTACCCTTACCTCCCCCCCGCCCATTACAATCACCCTCAACCCTACCACATCTGGGGCGTGATGGTTTAATAGCAGGTGAGTGCTTGAGATGGATTTTGACTGGCTGTTTGGATCAGACCTCTGTTTACTTAAAACCACACACGCTCGCAGCCAGTCAGGCACTATCACGTACATAAAAGTACGCGGGAAAAATAGAAAGATTTTCGACAATCAGGAGAACGAAAGATGATGAAGATATTGAGAAAAATGCTAGATTATTCAAGAGACTTGCTGTCACATGATCTTTAACATAATCCGTCCAAAATTTCTACGGTCAATGAGAATGATAAATTGGTGCTATTAAAATGGTTCCCAGCGACCTGGAAAAGAAACAGGCTGAACTTGAGGTCAAAAGAAGAATTAAGACCATCCAGATTATAACACTGTTTTAAATCAGCAAGAATACTTTGGAGAGTCCAGGAGACCAGAGAAGACTTGTTATCACTCTGACATTAAGGAAAAATTAACTGTTAAAACTGGTGTGAAAAGGTTGCAGACAGAAAAACATTATTTATAAATATAATAAAAAAATATCTAATTACCAAACAACAATGACACCTAAAACCTAACATTCTTTAATATACGAAAGATTCATAATAACAACATAAGAACCCTCTATAAAAATAACTATAAAAACCCTTGAAGCAATATGCTTTAAAAAATAAAGAAGACCTAACATAAACACCAGCCCCAATATACTAAAAATATTTAATAACTAACCTTAGAAGCCCTCCTAACTAAATAGACCAACCTTCCCAAGTAAATAAAACTCACACCAAAAAAAATAAAACCAATTAATTCCCACAGGACGACCAAAGACATGGATGAAAGCGCTTGGGTAAATATGGGACACTTTCTTCCCCATTTGGATCCCGACATACGAAAAGAAACAAGAAAACTTGAACGTCTAAAAAAGAAGGTCATACGAAAAAAATACTACGTGGTCTATAGCAAAGCTTGTTTGAACAACGATTTTTTTTGCCAAAATACACAATAATATATATATATATATATATACAGTAAATGATGCTTGGTAACAGTCAGTTTCTCGTTTATGCATTCATAAACATAGTATTGAGAAACTGACAGTTGCCAAATACCGTTGACTCTGTGTCAATGCTTTCCTAACTCCGATATATATGCTTTATCGATGATACAGAGTACGCTTCATTTATGAATATAGCAACCTATATATATATATATATATATATATATATATATATATATATATATGTACCTGTGGAAAGAGTGGCAAAGGACAGAAAAAAAATGGAAGCCTCAAGTAAGAAAATTCTGGTGGTTATGTAGATAAATAATAACAGAATGAATCTGAAGGAATGTGAAAAGAAGGGTAAGTACTTCGACCTTGCTAGAGAATTGAAAAATCTGTGGAACATGAAAGTAACGATTATACCAATTGTGATTGGTGCGTTAGGCACAGTAACTAAAGGATTATTAAAAGGCCTGGAGGACTTGGAAGTTGGCAAACGGGTAGAGACTATCCAAATGACAGCATTGCTGAGAACGGCCAGAATCCTGAGACGAGTCCTGGAGACTTGAGGAGACTTGCTGTCACTCAGACTCCAGTGAAAAACCATCAGCTAACACTGATGTAAAAAACACTCTAAAGGAGTAAATAATAATAATAATAATAATAATAATAATAATAATAATAATAATATGTACCTTAAAACTACCGTAGTGCCAATAATAGTGAGAGCCCTGGGTATGATCACGAAGGGGACAGATAAACACAAGATATTTGGCAGTTCCAGCCTATATAAAATACAAGAAATTGCACTTTACGGAACTGCTCATCTCCTCAGAAGAGTACTATCGATGTGACTGAAAAAAAAAATCACCCAAAAGAGGAAACAAAAATAATAAATACATAGATTGCACACTATCACTATCTTCCCTCAAGCTACGTCTTGGGTAAAGACCCGGTGAAAATTGTTATAAACCGAAAATAAAACTGAAAATTAAAGAAGAAGAAGACAGAAATTAAACTTGGGAAACTGTATTGGTTTAGCTTAATTCATTTCACGGCATATCAACATCTTTGGGGTATTTAATGCCGAAATTTACTTTATAACTATATTATCAACGTATTATTGCAATCAGTTTTTAAAATCCTATTTTTATTTAACTATAATAACCAAATTCTTGCACAATTATATGGTATCAAGTATTTCTATCTAACGCAAATAATTTAGACAGAATAATGTGGTTTCAAGTGAATATTTCTACTTAATGATAATTATTTGTTTGCACACAGTTAAATGGTTTCTAATAACTAATAATTATACTCTTTGGTCAACAATTATAGATTCAAGCAACAATTCATAAAAATAATTTGCACAGTTATATCAAGTGAGAAAATTATTTTAAATTGGTATTTTGCTTCATTTTGGTTGTTTTTTTAAACGTAACTCAGTCGGATCGTTATTCTACGACAACGAAAGAACAAAAAAAAAAAAAAGATAAAATCCTGGTAGGATTCGAACTCACTTCCTCATTTTAACCCTGGGTGAAACAGATTCTCTGTACCTGACGCCGTTATCACTTGACCACGAAAAAATGAAACTTTGGGACTTCCGCTTTGTGGTTGTGACAAAGTATTGAACTTTGATTCGAACGAATTCAATTCTTGAAAATTAATTCAATTATTAATTAATCGATTCTCATCTTTTTGTCTCTTTTTTTTTTTGAGTAGTTAATTAAAACTGATACGGAACGATATAATTTTTAACTTCTGGCGTCGATGCCAAGGAAAAGATTCGCGTTAATCTTCGTTGAAAAATGTATTTGTATCTTTGATTGTTAATTTGATGGTTTCACAAAGATGTGTGTGTATGTATGTATGTGCGTGTGTATGTATGCGTATCTATGTATGTATGTATATATATATGACTGTGTGTATGTGTGTATATCTAATATGTATGAAAACGTGGAGGCATTTGCTCAAATCACGCGCAGAGGTGGGCTAAGATGATTTTCAATTCAATATATACAGGGTCCGCCCAAATGCTACTTGGAACGATATAATGGTGTAGAAATTGTTAGTATTAGATTGGAATACTTGAAGCCTGATTACTGTGAGCAAGGTAATGATTATAATAGACAAATGAATGTGCGATTTGAAAATGCTTGATTTCCTTGGGTTTCTTTGGTTTAATGGCACATCAACCTCAGTGGGTTATTTAATTCCTAAGCCATCCCTGTCGAAAGACAGTAGTGGTTTTATTTAACCCATTACTGGGTGGGGTATGGGGCACTGAACAAAAAACGAAAAGAGGCTTTTTAACTGCTGTTAAGAAATAAGAAAGCTCTGTAATGAATTGAAAGTCCACGAGAAAACTGTGAGGATAGCAAATTAAGCAAGAATAAAGCCCAGTCCTTAACCCTCTTGATTGCCCTATATGGGGGGGCGTTTTAGAAAACAAAACAAATGCAACTTCCCATCCTAATATTGGTTCGATTAAGACTGTTATTGAGGAGGAATGGAATAAAATGTCTGGAAAATTTTTTTTGAAGGCATGCAAATCATTTCGAAGGCGTGTTGATTTAATAATTAAAAAACAAAAGAGAAAAGGTGGCCATATTGAGGTGGCCATATTGAGTAAATTTACTATTTCGTGTCTATCTTCTTATTTTTTAAGAATCTTTTATTGAAATTAATCTGGTTGATAGAGTTGTTTATTTTTATCATTAAGGGTTTTCGGACTATTGCCTTCATCTTTATTGTTATTTCCACAACGTTTCGGCCGATATGTCCTCCGGCCTTCTTCAGGTGTTTGTCGAACTCGGGAACGTTCACGGAACTTCGAACTACGTCCTTTATTGAATCCACGGGGGTCGCCTGTTCTGATTCCGTTAGCCATAACCGGGTACAAGTGTTATGTATTCCTGTATTGTTATTCGCCTGCAGTCAGGATTGAACCTGCAACCTCCAGATGATTGTCTCTTTAGAAGCTTAGGGAACCGTTACGCCATGTGTCCTGCTGGACAATTCAGAGTGAATTTTTGGGACTTATAAACTTAATGTTCTTACTTGACTAGAATGTCTACTATTATGTATGATTTTTTACCTGTGCTCATATTCAGATTTTTTTTCATCTTGCCTCCTTAATTATTGGTTCCCATATTGTATTCAACTCTATACTTGGTCTCCTCAGCAGGTCATTGTAGCCCAACATATGTGCTGATTCCTTTAGGCGTCTAATCCTCCAATATTCAGCCCTATCAATTAATTCAACTTTATCCCATAAGAGCAGATGGTTTCCTTTTTCCTTCCATATATGGTAAGTTGTTTATTATCATGCAAGAATGTTCCTAATGTTGCTTCCACATCCTATATATATATATATATATATATATATAAAGAGGAACAAAGTTATAAAACAAATAGGAATATTTCTTTTTTGTAAATGACTTTTTTGATTGACTTTAGATAATCTTCAATAGAATAGTTTGCGAAGGAAAGTTATTTAGAAAGTTTTTTGAAAAGCTTTTTTTAGTTAGAAAAGCGGCAATAAGATTAATTGGTGATGAAGCAGATCTATTCGTTGTATAAAAATTATTTTCAGATATCCAAATGAGTTAAGCTAATATTTATATAATCTCTTCTATCTCAAACGCCTGGTATTGAGCTCTCTCTCTCTCTCTCTCTATATATATATATATATATATGTAGTACTTGGGAAATAACTAATTATGGAAGATTTATCAACTAATTCCCGCTGAATATCATAAGATCAATACGGCAATTCGAAAGGATTAACAAAAAAATATGTAGACAAAAAATGCTTATTATGTTCAATCAAATATATATATATATATATATATATATATAAGTGCGTGTGTGTGTTACTTTCGAAATTAGAAACATTTAGTTTAAAGTGCTCGAAGCTTTTAATAACTGTCAAAATTCAATCCATTCAATTTCTAATTGTCCGTTACGGAGTTTGCAGCCGTCAAATATTGGCCGAATATTGATCCCTATGACTTCGGATCAGAGTGGACCTGGGAGTAATGGCAACGAATTGTAAATTCATCATCGAGTGCACTTTAGCGACATACCCAGAACACTAAAGATAGATAGAACGGTAGAAAAATAGATATGAAGAGAGACGAAGAGAAAGTTAATAAACTTAGATTTGATTTTAAAAACCGTAAATATACAACTAAAATAATCGATAACGGTTTGTTTCCGAGACAGAATTTAAATGTTCTATTTTTTAAACAAATTGTGACAGCCGATGATAAGTGGATACTTTACAACAATGTTAATTGCAAGATACTGTGGGACAACTGACTTGCTTTACTAATAACTGTATTCTGTTGATGGTGACATCTACAGTGGACTTTTTTTTTGTGCATAGATGCCATTGGAAGCACGTTGCCGAATTAAGATAAATAGATTATAATTAAATGGGTAGTAAATGCAGAACTTCAAATTTCTTTTTGATATGAATTATTCAGACAAATATTCCCATCATGTGATCGAAATAATATTGAAAAGAATGTCTGAATACCAGAAAGTCCTGAGTGCCCATTGGCTGAAACGATGTGATCAAATCAACAAAAATGAAGACATCAGTTTTTCATGTAATAATAATAATACGAGGATCATTAAATAAGTTTCCAGACTTTTTTCGTATGGTCCTCTTCGAAGTAATCTCCTCCGGCTGTAATGCACTTGTTGTACCGTTCCAACAACTTCTGCAAGGCCCCACGGAAGTCCTCTTGTGTGAGCGTATCAATGACCTTCATCACAGCCTCTTTCATCTCCTCAATTGTCTCATAGCGACAGCCTCTAAGCTTAGGGAATAAGCAAAAGTCACAGGGAGTAAGGTCTGGACTATAGGGAGGCTGAGGAACTATCTTGATGCCCATCTTGGTCAAATAGTCTGTGACAAGGATGGCATTGTGGACTGGTGCATTGTCCTGTTTGAAATGCCACTGACCCAATTTAAAGAGTGCTGGCCTCTTCCGACGGAATCTCTTCCTTAACTCCCTTAAAACCTCAACATAGTGACCCTAACCCTAAGCCTAACTCTTGTGTATTGACTTCCTTACTCCTCCCACGCCTCTCATCATCCCTCACAGACTCCCTGCCTTCCTTGAATCTCTTATGCCACTCATTCAAGCAGTCTGAAGCATTCCATACTTTTCTGTGGCGTTTTTTCCAAGTTTAAAACAGAATTTTATTGCATATCGTTCTTCGAAAGTGTCCTCACGTCTAGATTGAATTTTTGAAATTCACCAGCTGTGACAATTGCTGCTGTAGCTGTTCATTTGAACCCGAAATCCTAAAAATTGGTCAGTCATGTCATAAGATGTATAGCAATAAGATACTGAATTTTCAAGAGTCTACGATAATTTTAAATGCCTGTACAAAAAAAAAAAAAAAGTCTGGAAACTTATTGAATGCACCACGTAATTAACGAGTAAAAAGAACTTGTAGATTTCGCTGTGCCAGCGGATCACAGAATGAAAGAGAAAGAAAACGGAAAAATTAGCAAATACTTAAATCTTTCTGGAGTACTAAAAAACGCAAACAACAAGAAACAAACAAGCAAAAATACCTCCCTCCCTAAAAAAAAAACTGAGGGTGACGATGATAACAAGTGCAGAAAGCGCTTGGAAAGGTCCCCAAGAGATTGGAAAAAAACTGAAAGAACTGGAAATCAGACACGACCGCAACTGCAACATTGTAAAGAGCGGCAAGAATAATGAGAACAGTCTGAGACAGGAGTGAACTGATTGTCGCGCAGATTCCAATGAAAATACTACTACTACTGCTACTACTACTACCACTACTATTGATAATGATAATGATAATAGTATAAATGATTAATTACATAATAAGCGAATGCAGTCAGCGCAAAAAGCGTACAAAACTAAACAAGATTGAGTGGGAAAAGCGATCCACTGTGAATTGTGCAAGAAATTGAAATTTCACTCTCCGAAAATTATGGTATCTGTGCTGAAGAATGAGACGTTTAAAATTCTCTAAGATATTGAGACACAAACAGATCACTTAATCCCGGCCAGACGACCAAGCCTTGTGATAGGTAATAATAATTAAAAAAAAAGAATCTGCCGAATTGTGAACTTTGCCGTCTCGGTGGACCGCAAAATAAAAATAAAAGATGGCGAAAAGAAAAACAAACTCTTAGATTTTTCCAGAGAACTAAAAAAGGTTTGGAACATGAAGGTGATGGTGATACCAACTGTAATTGGAGAACCTGGAACAATCGCCAATGGCTTGTTAAAGGGAGTGGAAAAGTTAGAAATCTGAAGATGTGCAAACAACGTTATGATTAAGATCGGCCAGAATACTGAGAAGAGTCCTGGTGACTTGCTGTCACTCAGCCCCAAGTGAAAGGCCATCAGTTAAGGCTGGAGTGAAAAACTCGCAAGGATTAAAAAAATCATGAAAGTTCCAGAAATATTAATAATATTACAATTGTGAGTCTCTGTTAGCGACTAAGCAAAATATAGTAAATAATATTTAAATAATATTTCAATTATTTTCGCAATAATCATAATATCAGCATCAATGTGGATTGATAATTCTATTATTTGATGAGAACAACAACAAGAACAGCAATTATAATTACAATTATGATAGTAAATAAAAACCAATCTATGGCTGAAAAGTCCTGCACTGAAAACGGAGACAGAGGGGCTAATAATAGCAGCATAGAACCAGAACCTTCAAACAAAAAATGATCCGTTAAACATAAGAATTTAATGAACGCTGATATGTAAATGATGCGAACAAAAACTTAATCTACTGGACACTCAATGTTCAGTTGTCCAGTTCTCACATTGATAAAATATAAATGAAGTCATGATAAAATAGGACATTATATTCATTGGAAAATATGTAAATACAATGGAATATTGGATTGTGAAAAGGGTATAAACACCAACCAGAACCAATAACAGAAGACAAAGGAGCAACTATTCTATGGGTCTATGCTATCCAAACTGTTGGAAAAATAAAGAACAATTGATCAGATATTCTAGTTAAGCACTATAAAAGAAAAACATGACATAAATTTGATATGTCAGTGCCAGCGGATAATGACTTATCAGTCAAAGAATATGATAAAATTTTATAAAGACCTGGAAATAGAAAATGAAAAAAATGAGGTTCTTTAAAACTAACACCGTGTCAATAATTGTGGGAGTCCTGGGTATGATTCAGAAAGATATAGGTAAAAATATTAACAAGAAACCGTGAAATTTCCGGTTTATATGAGATACCAAAAAAAAAAAAAAAAAATGCACTTTGCGGAACTGCTCATCTCCTTTGAAGTGTACTATCAACATTAGTGGAAAAATAACTCACAAAAAAGGCAGCAAGAAACATAAATCCATAGAAAGCATAAAATCAATAACTTCCCTCACGCTAGATCATGGGTAAAGACCCAGTAAAAGATTGTTAGAAAAGGAATTTAAAGCTGACAATTGAATAATGATAATAACAATTCTGTAAGGTTACACAGTACGCAGACGGTTAGAAAGCATTGATTGACAGACTGTGATAGAAACAAGAAAGATGAAGATATTAGTACAAATAATTCATGAAATAATGAATAGAATTTTTCTTGGAACTTTAGAAAACATTCATCTTCTTCTTAAAAAGATTTCTTAGTTTTTTCTTTAAAGTAATCTTCATTGGTTTCTAATTAAAAAGACTCCAAATTCAATTTAGAAATAATTGCTAATTAAGCAGGTGCGCGCGTTGCGTCTATTGTCTTACGATTTACCGACCATCTTTTCTATTTCGTTATTCAGACGACATCACAGTCTTTCTTTTCATTCATCTATCCTTTTATATATATATATATATATATATATATATATATATATATATTTGTGTGTGTGTGTGTGCGTCTGTTATATTTAGCCGAAAAGTCTTTCTGTTTCTCTATCTTTATATATATATATATATACATATATATATGACTGTGCGTATGTGTGTCGTTTTCTGTTCTAACGAATGAGTCTTTCTTTCCATCTTTGTATTTCAAACATTCTCATCAAAAGCTATCTGATGAAAATAACAACTTTGAGAAAGCTGTCTAGCAATATGATAAGATTATCAAAAGCAGAAAAAGCTAAAAATGTTGCTCCATAAAATGCAGCCTTTTACCAGTCTGATTTCATTTGAATGAACATACCGTGTAGACCATTATCATTATCGAGAATTCCAACCTCACTGGGTGATCTGCTGTGAGGCCTTTGAGCTAGATTTTGATTGACTGATTTTAATGGGATATTAGTCTGTCTAAGATTATTTACACCAAGACGTTAGGAAATCGTGTTCATTGTACATTCATATTTACATTTCTTAGTTGTTTCGGAATATATTTTTTGTTGGCACACAGTCCAGTCGAATACGAATAATTTTTAAACAGATCTATTTAATTGATAGATCGGACATTAACAGATATTACCACCCTGGCTCAAAGTGGAACTGGGAGTAATGGCTATTAAGCAGTACTTCACCTTACCAAGATCTTCAGAGCTGATGACTCACCTCAGTATGTAAGGATGATGGATAATTATATAAGTAGTTATTTTATTTGCATTGGTAAAATTGTAAGTTGACCGGAAACTTCAGGTGGAAGTATGTGTAGTATGCAAAGGTCATATGCGTGCCCGGCCTGTTATAATATAAGAGTTTTGTTTATGAAATCATGGGTTAAGAGACTGGATATTGGAATGGTGAACAAATTGAGGACGGCTGATGTACATGACAGGTATATAAAAAAAACTTTTAATAACACGTGTTATTGCCATGACTAGCTGATGACATAATTAAGATATATAATATAAGAAAAGATATTTCTTAAGTCAGTCAGAAATTTTACATTCGTCAGTTGGGTCAGTTCAAAGCTAAGTAGTATGACGGTGGAGTTTAGCGCCTCTCGAATGAGGGGACTAGTAGAGTAGATTAATTGGATTCGAGTGTGTATGTTCGTCAGTCTCTCCCACACGATACTCTTACCGTTTCTATGTAACAAGAATATATCTCTTATTCTGTCTCCCTCGTGTTTCGTTACTCTAAGTGAATAGATATTCTCAAACCTTTCAATATTACCTCTTGCTTTTTGGGAAGTGTTCCAAGTGCACCATTGATTATAGGTGCGACCATACTCGTGTTCCATGCATCAACTATCCAGGACTCTTCTAAGTATTATCACCAATTTCAATACTGCTGTGGTCTGAAGGGTCTCACTTCTTTCTCATATATCCGGTTTCCTTGACGCTTTTCCATATTCACTGGAATTGTTCCAAGGGCTCCAAACACGATTGCTATTTCTGTCAGTTTTCTATTCAACAATTTTAAGGGCTCTCTGGCAAGGTGTTAGTATTTATCTAGATTGTCGCATTCTTTTACTTTTGCTATGTAGTAAACTTTGACTGACAAGACTAATCATTGTCTACTTCTTCTTACAATTATTATTATTGATTGATTGACAGAATCTCAATGTCTAGGATTATTTTATGCCGAAAGGTTAGGGAATAGCATTCGTTGTACTATTCTATTTTCATTTTTTGTATAGCTGTTTTGAAGAGTTTTTTAAGCACATTATGTTTTCCATTCTAAAAATGATTTTGGAGGTGCCCGTGGTGTAATGGTTATCGTCGCAGGATATGGACACGGCGACACGAGTTCAAATCCTGGACCTGACTCATTGTATTTCACATAGCACTAATACCCTTGGGAAAGGTATGAATCCAATTATTCTCCCTCCAGCTATGGGTAAATAGTAGGGCAGACTAGGTTCTTCAGCCTTGGTGAGGCAACTAGTCTAGGAGAAGGAAAACTCTGAATTCAAACCTGTTAAACTCCGCTTAAAAACTGACCTTGTGTCATATCCTGCCCGAGCGGAGGGGTTGGTAAATATGATCTAAAAATGATTTTTAAACAGATCTATTTCAGATCGCACCCTAACAGGTACTACCACTCCGATTCAAAGTGGACCTGAGAGTAATGGCAATTGTAACGGTAATGGTCTCACGTTTGTATTACTACTACACGACATAGACGCTAGCACCACCACGATATTTACGGGTCTATGAGTTTAGCGCTAAGCTTTAAGTTTCAGGCGGACTCGCGTTGTAACGTCACCGTGTAAAAAGTGACGAACACACAAAACACCGTCTGGTTCGCTAATACAAAAATTTATTCGTTTCTACACCTCTTACTATTCGTTGAGAAGAGAGAAACAAAGTATGAAAAATGAGTCCTCCGCTTTAGCTAGTCAGACAGAAATAAAATGTCATGAGGAGAGAGAGAGAGAGAGCGAGAGAAAGAGAGAGCAGACACAGACAACTCACATTATCTTTCTCGTTTTCTTTTGTACTTTTCGCACGTGCTTGCTTGCTGGTTTGTAATTTTCGGCCGTTTTCACATCGTACATTTAGTATCTAACTGGTCTTTCTTTTCTTGTTTTCTATCCAGCGTACATTAGCCAATCGCTTTTATGTTAGAGGTTCTTTCAGCCAATCAAAACTCGATGCATTTCTGTTTTTAACCCGGGCGTCCACTGATATCCCGACCTAGAGTTGGGGACCGCCCCCGTTTACTTTTCTATTCGTTTTTACCTTAGAGCTTCTCTCTCTCTCTCTCTCTCTCTCTCTCTCTCTCTCTCTCTCTCTCTCTCTCTCTGTGATCGCCCTTTCTTTTCTACAATCACGTGGTCGACCAGTAAAACTAGCTAGGAAACAACTTATCATTAAAACGATCACCCATTGTCCCTCGGGTGTTTCCTCGTGGTGTAATGGTTAAAGCGATGGACTGTGGAATCGTAGTATCCGATAACGCTATTACGTTCACTTGAGAAAGGTATGAACCCCCTTATCCTCCCAGCTATGGGTTAAATGATACCACTACTGTTCTTCAAGGAGAATAGCTTTGGCATAAGATAACCTACAAAGGTTGATATGCCATTAAACAAAGAAACGAAAGCAAACCATCGTCCCTAATTATATTACACAATGAACGGACACTCTATACTCCCCAGATCTCCAGAACAGGAGCCTCACCATCAAATGCAGTTTGTTAAACTCCGCTTAAAAATTGACCTTGTGTCATATCCTGCCCGAGCGGAGGGGGTTGGGTAAATAGTACCATCAAATGCAGTTTAGTATCATATCAATGATGCCTCTTTTTTGGACAGGTATTATTATTATTATTTTTCTGTTCCATGTCAGTTTTTCACGCCAAAGTTTCCCTTGATCGTCTCTAGGACGTTTCTAGGTATCCTTGTTGATTTCACAAGTGCTATGATTTTTATGGCTTTAATTCGTCCTCTAATCTCCAGTTCATCATATCTCTTTTCCATGTTCTTGTGGATTGTTCCAAGAGCTTCGATTTTGATTGGGGTCTGTCACTTTCATACTCCACAGCTTTTTTTTTTTTATTTCTCTGGCTACGTAAAGGTATTTATTTAGCTTTTCGCTTTCGTTTATCTTCATTCTGTGGTCTTCTGGCATTATTATTATTCCGGGAGACCTGGGTTCAATCTCAAGTCGCGTCATACCAAAGACTTTGAAAATAGTACTTGATACTTCCTTTGCTTAACAGCAATATAAGGTCCGTATCGAGGGTAAAGAGGAGCAATCCAAGGAAAGGAGTAGCGCCCTTCCCTACATCTTGATGTAGTAGCTATTGAAAAGGGAGCCTTCTGGTCGCCCTTGACTACGGTCGCCAACTTTACCTTACAACTTATCCTTATTCTACTTCTTGGGAGGTTTTTCCACTAGTTTGAGACGGTTGGTTTTTACTGTCATTGAGCAGAAAGTTCAAAATTAAATCATTTGCACAATTCCTAGCGGATCGCCTTTCCCACCAAGCCGGGCCTACTGTTGGTCTTTCACAGGATATTTGAATCACAACGTCTCCTTAAGTCTCCAGGACTCTTCTCAGTATTTTAGCCGATCTCAACAATGCTGTGGTCTGGATTCTTCCTCTGACTCATAATTCCAACGGTCTTTTTCGAAGCTTTTGACGACTGTTTTTAGTGCACAAACTATTATTAATATAACCATCACCTTCATGCTTCATTGCATTGTCAGCTTTCTGGCAAGATCCAAGTGTTTGTCTATTTCCGCTTTCTTTCATTTTAACTCGATGGTCAGTTGAAAAAGAAAAATCGACAAAATGGAAAATACATTTTATCTTGATAATTAACACTCGGTCTGGTCTTTGAGGCAGG